>VXAU01002243.1:36472-81800 GCA_013399695.1 Formicarius rufipectus
GGGTGGGACGGGCCGCTGCGGCCTGCGAGGAGGGAGGCGGGGGGCGCCCGGGCCTCGGCGGCGCGGGGGACCCGGGGGGCGGCCGAGCGGCGTCCTTGCCGGTGGGCTGAGGGTCGAAGCCGTGGGCGGGCGGAGCGTCCTTACCGCCCTCCTTCTCTCTGTCTCGGCCGACCCGACATTCGGCCCCCGCAGCTGGGCCCGGCCCTGCCGGCTCCCCGATCACCCCTTCCAGCCTGCGGGCCGGGTTTGTCGCCGGCGGGCTCCTCTTCGGCCTTCCCCCGGTGGCAATACGGTCCCTGACGCGTTCTCAGTCCGCGTCTCGCACTGTTCTGACCGTTCCGGAGGAGGCCCCAACCCCCGCGCCCGCCTTTCCACCGATTCCGGCGGGACTGGCGCTTTATTCTTTGACCCGGGCAAGGTGGGATCAGCCAGTCCGTGCTGCCCTACAGTGTAGCTTCTGTGTGCCGAGAGGTCTGTCCGCAGCCCTCCCCATCAGCCCAGGTGCGCCGGGGGCCACTGGTGTGTGTGTTTGAGCCATCTTGTCGAGGGAACTGCTGCGTCCCACGAGGATGTCTCTGCAGGGGGAATTCGCCACTTTGGTCGCTCACGTTACTCTGTTAGCTGGAACAGCGGTGTTCTGTGTACTGAGTGTTCTGCCGCGCTCTCCTGGCTTTGTTGTAAGTGAAAAATCCTACAGTTTCAAACACGGGTGGTTAGGGCATCACTTTGAGAAACACTTCTTGAGAGTCGCTCTTTCTGTTATTTTCTTTTGTTCATCTTTTTCAAAAGCTCGTGTGCCTTTGGTAACGATCCTCCATGTGCATTAAGGAAGAGGGAGTGGGTGAGGGAGTGGAGAACGTAGTGGCTCCTTGCACAAAACACTGTACTTTCCACATCCTCCATTTTGTAGTGAAGGGGCCCCCCTTTGTAGCCGTGTAATTTTTTATTTGAATTGTGGTGGAACCATTCTCAGGTTAGTATATGAGCTAATTGTGTTGAAAGGTTGTGTGGAGTTTGCATTAGGACAGAAATGTCCTAGCTGATCATAGAATGGCAACTGCACTGTTCACATTGAGTTCTCAGCACTTGGAGCTTTGTAAGAGGCAAGTTACCTCAGCTTTTGTCTGTGAGAGAACCTTCTAGGATTGTCCTCTCCTCTTAGAGCAATACTTTTTAACCACGTTGGAAGGAAAAGTGTTCATCTGCTGCAGGACTTAACCAAAAGAATTAACTAAATTCCTGTGTTTTTGGCATTTGCCGTTTATTTGGAATACTGCTTAAATGCAGTTCCAGGCATGACTTCAGGAGGAGTTCGTAGAAGAGGCCATATATTTTAAAAGAAACGTGATTGTGTTTGGATAACTCTTGTCAGGTTTTACAGTGGTAGCTTCATAAATATGAGAAATATGCATGAACTTACTTTATAGAACCTAAAGTATGGATCTGTAGCTAATCTCCAGATTTTTAAAAAGCTGGGTCTATTGGGAGAGTCTTCAGTTTGTAACTTTGTGTTTCTTTTTCCGAAACTAGAGGAAAACAAAACTAAGATGCTCTCATTTCAAAATGAAACAGATGACATATTATTAAATATTAAAGTAAAAAGGGAATAAATCTAATGTTACTTCTAATTTTCATTGAATTATTTGTCTAGTACCAATATGCCCAGAAACATAAATCAGATCTAGACCTAAGTCCAGTCTTGGGCTTTGTGGTTCAAAGTTAAGACAATGTGTTAAAAGTTAGAAAAGTGGGAAGGGTACTGCAAAAGGAGAAAACGGACATTGCTAGCAAATAGAGGATTTGCAAAAATTTAAAAAGTGTTTGTTTAATTTTCTGGGATTTTTTTGTTTGTTTGGGTTTAGGGTTTGGAGGTTTTCTGTTACTTTATGGAAGCCTGGTCTAATGAAGCCAACAAATGAAGTTAGAGAGCATTCACCTCTATGTGAAGAGGTTTGGTTTGTGGTAGCCTTTTTCACAGGGAGACATATACCAAATCTTTTGAAAAATGAGGATTACAGGGGGAAAAAACCCTCATAATTAGTAGAAAGAAAATATTAAGTCTTATGGAAAAAAATATTTACTTGCTAGAGCATGAAATGGCTTTCACTTGAGATAGTATCTAGTGCCTAAATGAAAGCAGTTATATGTTTTGGAGGAACAGTATTGAGGGAAGTAAACTATTTGTTTTAATTTGGCATTTCATCTTCTTTGGGGATTAATAATAAATGCTTAAGATAATTGCTTTATGTTTTATTACATTTTATTTTTGAGTGCTCTCTTTCTGCTCATGTGATCAGCTTGTCATGATTTAGCAGTAGTATCCAAAAACCAGAAGGTAAGGGTTTTGGATGTCTTAGACTGTCATAATGTTAATTAGTGAGGCAACAGTGATTAGCTGCTTCCAGGAAACTTTTCAGAGACCCTGTTGAAAACTGCAGGGTTTGAATTTAATTAATCAGGATACGGATGTGTAATAATATCGAATAAAAATACTTAAATATGTACCATGTGGTAGTTTCAAGTGTTCTTAGTAGTCAAAACTATACATTGGTCAGGATGTGGTCATCTCATCTGTCATTTATTATTTTGTTCAAACCCTCCTCTATCTAAATACAGTTTATTAAATTATGTTCATTTGTTTGCTACTGCCAGATATTGTGTACAGGTGGAGTTGGAATCTGGAGGTGACTACTTACACTGCTTAGTCTGGACTCCTTGTAGACCTATTTTTGTACTGTCTTTTTAGTGAAATTGTTTCGTTTTTTTTGGTGTTTCCCACAAGAAGATGCTGGTCAACGACTGAAGCCCATATGGACATTTACATTACACATGCAGTGGCAGGCACTTACTGATACCTCACCATGTTTTGTTAGAGATTCAATGCCAAGGAGCCTTTAGTGTGGATGGAGACCTTGGATAAAGCACTTGCCTGGCAGTTTATGCAATGTATTAAGCCTCAAGAGAAACTGAAGAAGCTTAACATTCTGTGAATGTGAAATTTTGAGACTGGATCGTTCAGGCCCTCCTAGCGTGTTTATTAGTTTAACTCAAAGCTGCGACATTCCTCATTCAATTAAAGGACTGAGAGTCAGGAAAACAGTTCAGTTGTAGTTTTGCCATCCTGACTGCAAAATGCAATTGATTGCACTTTATCTCAACTAGAGAACTACCCACATCAGTTAAATTATGCGTATACTTAAATGTTAGCAGGCACATGCACTTTGTGATAATTACTGCTTTGATCCATGTGTGGGAGTGAAATGGAGGTTATAGGATGTGGTGTATGAGTTGGGAGGCCTCTGTTCAGTTGCTGACTCTGCCATGCAAATTTGTTTAATAGGTGTTCACACTGCTTCAGAATTTGTTGTTTCACACAGTTTAATCTTCATATGAAGGGATGTATTTTAGCAGAGTAAGGAAGTTCTCCATCCTATGCTTGCAGCAACGAGTATAAGGTCCAAACAATAAAAGTTGCTAATGAACTCTTAACAGACTGTACCAACGTCACTATTTCTGTTCTTGTGAAGGTGCAGCTATTTTGATTTTAATTTGTAGATTAACTAGTCTCACAGCTGCTTGTTATTGAAAGGGAGGGCTTCTGCCCTGCCTTCATTCACCTGGGTGCTTGTCTGACCTCCCAGTGAGCTGCTTCAGGTTGGCTGAACACTTGGGTTTTGACCAGTTTTCTTCCAGGTTGGTTCAGTTGAACTGATGTAGCTGACACGAGGGCTGGAACTGTGGGGCTGAGAAGGGAACTCTGGGTGATTGTGTCCATTTCTACAGCAGCAAGTCATGAAATCAGCTCAATTGTACTCCCAGCAACACCCAGCAGACACAAACAGCATCTTCCTTTGGAGAGAGAGTGTCTGTAGAAAAGAATATGACCACAAAAAGAAATTCTTATATTCCCCCCCCCAATTTAATAATTATGGCATTCTAATTCCAAATATTAAGCAAATTGTTTTGCAGGTTCATCTTAAATATTGAGTGTCTTGTTACATTGATCAAGCAGATTCATGTCTTAAAGTAGTGTTAAGTTGATTGTACTGTTCTGGTACTGCTGGAAAGGGAATAGGAAGAGATTAAAACTGGTATTTTATATTAAGATGTACTTAAGTGAATTCATCAGTCCAGGCAGGCAGGGTTGTTCTCATGTAATCTGGTTGATGTTACCAGCTTATGACATAGAGGTGGAAGTGTGCATCTCAGATAATTTTTTTTTTAGTCAGATGTTTCATTTTACTGTTACTTGTGTACAGAGCTTAGAAATGAGTGCTTATACGGTACCTTCTTTGTGGAGGAGTAATTAAAATGTAAGAAAATTGATCCATATCAAATTGATACACGTTTTAGTTACAGCTGGGGGGAAAAAATATTATTAAAAAAAATTTACCATTCATGAATATTAAAATACCCATTTTCCTATTTTGCTGTCTCTTCTGCTTATTTCCAAATACACTGCATTCTCTTTGCCAGCATTTAGAACATTGTAGCCAAACCTTTGCTTATTGCTCAATTTCTACATCTCTGGTCATTACATTGTGTGAAACTCCGCATTTTCCAGTTATCTTTAAAGGGTGTGTGTACCATATATTTGCTAATTATAATTCTGTGATTGCTGGAACAGCTGTTTAGTCCTGCTAGGGAGGTAGTGATCTATACAGCATGCAAATAGAATGAGTAATGGATTGCCAAAGAACTATTTTTTACTGTTTAGTTTCGCAAGAAGCCTCTGTAATAATGGTACATACCTGCCTTATTTGAGGCAAAGCAGCTCCCATAGGAAACTGTAGCCATGCCATCTTATATAGGAATGTGACATAGCTCTGATACTGTCTTCAGTTTCTGCATGGGAAAGATACTTTGAAAAAATATGAGAACATTTGGTTGAAAATGTGCAAATGTGACAAAGCTGCTTAAAATATTCATTGGTGTTTGTTATAATATAGGTAAATCACTACTCTTTCTTAAGAACTGTCATTTTTAAATGTGAAACTGCTTTTGAAGCCTTATCCTGGGGTGACAGTAGTGGTAGAGGGAAGATCCTTGTGTCTTGAAGCATGACCATTTCCAAGCTGTCAGTGTAGTGGAGAAGCCTGCTCTTTAAGCATTTATTTTATAACATCGGGAACCATTAATTTATTTCATGGAACAGTCTGTGGAGTGCTTAGTGTACTTTCTATGTATATTTTTGTTGAGGAAGTCCCAGGAGCGACCAACAACAATGGAACATGACAGATCTTTGCATCCTGTGGTGGATTCTCTTAGATAAAATTCTGTCTTTCTATTGGTAAAACAATGTATGAGGAAATCATGCACATAGTTTGATGTTGAAAGTTTTTACAGGCCGGAGTCTGAAAACTGTCATAGTAATTCTATGAAAAGAATTCCTCATGGGATAACAACAGTAGATTATTGCTGGCACTTCCATGTTTCCATTTGCATACTAAAATTGTTTTGTGTTCTCACCGTTCTGTGTGTAAGGTTGTGTAATGTTAGAAAGAATATTTTTAAAGTATGATTTATGTGTGTATGAAATCTGTTGGGAGTCTTGTGTTTCTTTGCTGTGTAAGTTCTCAGAATTAGGTTTACTCTTGAAAAATTAAATGCAGTCAGCCACTTAAACCACCCAAATCTAAAGCTGTTTTAGCCAGAACAACAGCCAAAAAAAGAACCCCAAAGTATTTGTGTATGTATGTTAATAACTAACAATTTTTTCTCTTTTTTTTTAATATTTCTTTTCAGTGTGCAGCTGTGTCGTGCTCTCAGCGAAAACAAAAACCATGATGTGGGTTTCAGAGGTATGTTGTAAAGTCTGTTGGATGGTTTTAGTTAAATTTAGAAAAAAGCCTGGAAACAGTTGATCGTGGTACCTCTGCATGTCTGTGCTTGGAATGTTCATGCATGGTGACCATTACAGCATGCTAAGGGCAAATCCTGCAAATACTAAGGCAGTGCCAACATCCACAGCTGGGATTGTCCTCAGTGAGAGGTGGCAGCATCAGTCAGTGTTTGGAAATGCATTTTGCAAACCCAACATACAGTGAGATTTTATTCTAAAAATTAAATATATGAACACTAATGAGTACAACTGTGAAATTAACTGCTGATTTAAAAAAAAATAAATTTGTGTTTAATTCAGCTGCAGTGGTCTGCAGTCACCATATTACTAAGTACTTTGTTTAAGGCATTAAGATCTACAACTTCTTTATTGAATATTGTTTGAACAAACCACGTGGTACAAGAGCAAGGTGAAAGCATGGGGTTTTGTTATTTTTCAAATAGTAAAAAGTGTAACAGCATTGTAGTGTATTGTTTAAGAGCTTGACAGGTTTACCGCAGATGGCTCTACGACAACCGTGTTTAACATTGCAGGATTTTTCTCAGAAGCAGTGTCTCTGTTTAGTGTTTCAGCTTAATATAAGCTTTTGTATGGTTGCATTCTTGAGTTATAGGTGTCTTAAAAAATGAAATTAAAGAAGTCCTTGTTAAGCCCTTTTTTCTCCAATTAAATTTTACTTATTCCAAGAAAAATGACTTGTAAAAGCATGTCTGTGATGAAACACAATTAGGAAAAAATACTGGAATGTTTTTTGTTTGTGTAGAATATGATATGTGAATTGTAAAGTAAAGGTGTCTTTGTTGAACCAACAGCCAAGACTCCAGTAATTATATGTAGGACTGTAGTTTTTCAGCCCATTTCACAGTTATTCCATAAATAATTCTCTAGATAAAGTGAATCATCTCTTACCATGTGCTTGTGTGAAATCTTAGATATTGATGATCAGTTTTAATCTATCAGCAGTAGCAAAATAATCCTCTCATTGGTAAGAGAAGCATATCCCCTTTACTTGCAGGGTGTCTGAAGTCTCCAACATTAATGTGAATATTGCTTTTGCAGTTGATGCAGGGATTATCTAATATGTTCCTTAATCTTTTCTTTCAACAGATATCCAGCAGGCTTTGTATGAGCTTGCATACCACGTTGTCAGAGGAAACTTAAAGCATGATCAAGCTTCTAATGTTCTCGGTGATGTCATAGTAAGTATGTTTTTATAATAATTGCATACTTACTGAATTTTTACTTTGTTCTAAAAGTCTGCATGAAATCCAAGCAGGATAATCGTCAAGAGATTTTTTTTTTTCTATGTCTGAAAAATCATTCTTGTCAAGGTCTTCATTTATGTGTACTTGATATATATGTAGTCTGGCAGGGTCTCATTTTTTCCTCTGCTTTTTGTGGTGAGGAATAGATGTGTTCATTTCAGCAAAATTAAAAAATGTCTTTTTTTTAAGGGCATATGAAGACAAGTTTCTGATAAATGCTAAAAATAAGTGTCACTAGCTCGTGGAGCACATCTGTAATGCCACCTACTGGTTTTTATAACAGTGTAACAAAGTGTCTGTCTGCCATTTTACTGTTGGGACATGCAAGTTTGTGATAGCCTCTAAAATATTGCATTAAACTTACTTTTTTGTTTGGAAAAGGGGTTTTCTTAAAATACTTTGAATAAATGGAAAAAGTAGGGGAAAGTATTTTCCTCTAAAATCCCAATCTGTTCCTTAAAAAATAATGAAAACCCACCATTAAAAAAGTCTTCTAAAATTATTCCTCAATCTTCGTGTGTTCTTGGACAGTAAGTAACCTTTTATGCTTTTTAAGCTTGTGCAATGGGTTTGAGGGAAGTGAAGGCTGTAGAGCACCTTGCTTTTGGGATGGCATGTGATGATGTTGGATCTTTAGTTGCTGTAGGAAATTGTAATTTATTTGGTGCCTGAGACAGTGCAGGCCACTGTGCAGGCTGCTGCTCCTCACACAGTTCAGTTGGGCTAGGGAAATGGAGGGGATTTTGGTTTGGTAACTAGATATACTTTTAAATTACATTAAAGTGTTACGGTGTTTCATCATGCATCAATAATTAGTACAGCACTTCTGTTATATATTAGTCAATAATTTAGCATCTTCATGATTAATATGAATTAATAAAAATATAAATAACATGTATTATTAATTATTCTGAACTTTATGATTGTTGTTTTCTATAGCGCAATAAACATTTTCTACGTGTGCATGTTGGAATTCTGTGTTTGTTAAGTGGGATCTTTTTCCTTCTTAGGAATTTCGCGAAGACATGCCTTCTATCCTGGCTGATGTATTCTGCATATTAGGTAAATTGGGTTCCCTTTCAGCATTGTAACAGATTGGGAGAAATGCATGTTTTGTGTGTCTGCTTGCTGACTTCCCTGGAAAATTTCAGTACCTTATAAAGTATGTGTTCATTTTTCCTCAGTGTATCCTATCTCAGTTGTTAATGTATTTTCATTCAGTTTCCAGGGGTTTGCCTATTGAAGGCAGTGGAAGTTGATCTGCCAGGCATAGTTAAACGAGCTAGCTTGTAAGAATGTTGGATGTTAGTTAATGGAATCACTGACTTAGTGATGTTATCAATCTTAAATATTTTAAATAGCAGTTGCCTTACTGATAGGTAGATTCTCTCTTCTCGGAATGTGTTCTGTAAATATTTTTGCAGTCACTATTAGTGAAATGGAGCTTATTGAAATTGTCCAGAAATCTAAAGGCAAACGGCATAATTAGGCAAGTTACTATCTGCCAACTTAACAGGCTTAAAAGATGTGTACATGTTATTCTGGTGATAACTTCTGGGTCTTTATGTTATGTTGATCCAAAGATGTTTATCCTGTACAGCATTTTAATTGTGTATGTGTTTCTCCAGATTTTAGCTTTAACTGTGTTCGGTTTCTGTCTTGCTCTGTCTGTGTTTTTCCACAAATTTCAGAAAACTGTTTTGATACTCTGCTTATCACAGATCCTGTTTGTTATTTGTACTGAAGGAGTGAGTGTCTTCTGTGCTATGGCTGTCTGTGAAGAGAGGCACCTAATTAAGTTTACGTGTGGAGCCTTAGTTTGAACATCTAAATGATGAACTTTGATTTTGGTTTTTTCCTACTGTTTCATTCTGTGTACTTGTATCATCTTTTTGTCATAATTATTTTCATATCTGTCTGCCTTTTTGTCTTTTTTTTTCTCCTTCAAATTAATGTGCACCCAAATGCCATACCTTCACGAAGGACATTGGGCAACTGATTGCTTGTTTCCTCTAACACTTTTTTTCCTTGATCAGTACCATCAGGATTTTTGTTCCTATAGTTAATGTGTTTCAGCATATGAAAATTGTGATGTATCCACTCATCCACATCTCTGGACTAACTTTTTTCGGCAGCTTGTTCTTTGCTGAGAGGCTTTGCTGTAGCGTCCATGCCAATCTGGGCAGTCTGTTGCCTCCACTTCTAGCCCTACTTCCATGACATCATTAGTTCTCAGTCTCTTTGGGCTCTTCTTTCTCAGGTTTTTGTTGTTGATGTTTTCTGTATGGGTCTGATTTTGATGTATGTGGGGGGGGGTTTTGTGGGTTTGTTTGGTTGTTTTTGTAATGTCTACCTTGCAGTCTTGCGGAGTTACGTACTCCTTTTTGCAGCTCCTCACTTACTGTAATGGTGTGCTTTTTTAAACCACTTTAGACAGGTGTGCTTCCTTGGCCACTGTTCTATGGCCTGTCTTCCTATAGGAGTGAATTTTTGATTTGCTTTTAGTAGGTGACAAGCCAGAAGAAGTTAATGGTAATACAGAATGATAGCTGGTAAAAGACTGCAGAGCAGACTGTATATGGGAGTTTCTCTGAAGCCCCAGAGATCAGAACATTACAGTAAGGCTGGGATCAAGCAGTTCTCTGCAGCAGTTTCTGTTTCTGTTTTTGTGCCTAGTATTGATTTTTAATGCTTGCCTAAACGTTATTGCAGCAAAGAGAAAGGCAAGAATAAATATTAAGCCAGTCCTCTGGTTTCTGTTTTACCTTTTCATGAGGCTTATCATCAGAATGTTCTGTGGTCCTCATGAGGGATAGGTGGGTGGCAGGAAGCTAGACTGTTATCAACAAGCTTCTTAGCCTTGTTATCATTAGCACTTGTCAGAATACTTAGTAAAAGAAGAAACTCTTAAATTCACAAGTAATGATTTTTTCCTGATCTTTTGTAGATATTGAAACAAGTTGTTTAGAAGAGAAAAATAAGAGGGATCATTTTACACAACTGGTATTGGCCTGTTTGGTAAGTTGCACCTAGGAGGTCTTTTGGCAAAATTACATGTCAAAATCTAGCAAGACAAATCAGTGTGTTAAAGTTTCCTTCTCCCCCCACCGCTGGAAAAAAAAAAAAAAAANAAAATTATTTAGAAATTCATCTTCAAAGTGTACTGGTAGAGGAGTATAGTACAGCTCTCCCTTGAATTCTTTGAAGAGTTTTGAAAGAACATAAATTTTTCTACCTGTCAGTTCAACAGAAATCTTGCTAGTGAAGTGTGCTTGGAGCTGCTCATCTGCAATCTCCTCTGTCTTTAGAAGTAACATTCCTAACTACAGGGAGTATGCTTGATCTGTAGGAAACTTCAGTATATGAAAAGACTTTTCTCCTAGATTATAAGCCTTTATAAATATGCAGCTCTTGGTAATAATATCCTTAGATGCTGTGCAATGTATAGTTGTTAATCAGCAATTAGACTCTGGAGTTTGTTTCTTCAAGATGCTCTTGTAAAATCTACCACTGTAAAATTCCAGTTTCGGTTAATAGTTTCTGTTTTGTCCACTTCTGTATTTGCAACAGCATACGTTCATGAAATTGTTGTAGTCAGTGCATATGTAGCCTAAAGCGATAATCATATGGTTACTAGGTCTTTGTAATTGACAAATTTGTATGTTTTTGGTGTTTTTTAGTATCTTGTATCTGACACTGTCCTAAAGGAGCGTTTAGATCCAGAGACGCTGGAGTCATTGGGACTCATCAAGCAGTCTCAGCAGTTCAATCAAAAATCTGTTAAAATAAAGACAAAACTATTGTAAGTTTTGGGGCAAGGGTTGTTTGGGGAGTGGGTGGGAAGAGGCGATGGTGATTAGTGTGGTAAGTGTTTTCTGCTGATGTGTGATGTTTCTTCAAAGATACTCAATTTTCTTTAGGAAATGTGTTTTGTTGCACTTTAACTTGTCATTGACAAAAGAACTTCGTTAGTCCTTAGTTTTCAAACTTTGGAGAAGTATAAAATCTTTTTCACGTTACCTGCGGTGTTTGCTACAGTGATTCCATATATGCAGGTTAATATTTAATTTTGTGACTTGTGAACTTAAAAAGTATAAGAAAATTAAATGTTGCTGTTGTATCAGTTAAGCATAGGCTTTTGTTTTCATATATAAATAAATAAATGTTATTTTACTTTATTTGGGCAACATGGGTTGTGTTTATTGGGTGTAAGTTTGGTTTCTGTGTCTGCATCCATTATTTCAGTCTTAAAAGAACACCACTTTAAACTAGAACAGGTCCTTAAGCACAAACTTCTAGAGAGCAGTTCTCCAGTGTAGTGTGTAAGAACAAGCTTTCCTGCTAAGTGTAATATTTTAAATGATCTGCATTTGAAATAAGAGCTGAATTTGTTTGGAGAGTGCTTTCTGCCTTGCAGGTATTAATATACTGCATTCAGTAGTTTTAGCAATAGCTCAGGTAAATTATAAGTTCTTAAAAATGTGTTCAAAACTAACATTTTGTGTGAAAAATTGCCTGGGGCATAAATGGCTTCATTGGGTATGTGTTACACAATAGTATTTAATTTCTGTTTACTTGCAGTTATAAGCAACAGAAGTTTAATTTGCTACGAGAGGAGAATGAAGGTTATGCGAAGCTCATTGCAGAACTGGGTCAAGACTTATCTGGAAATATCACTAGTGATTTAATCCTTGAAAATATCAAATCTTTAATAGGTAAGAAGTTTATTGAAAGAATATGGGCATTGATTTTCCTGTATGATTTTATGACTACACAAAGTAAATCACCTTGGATAGAATTATGGCATTTGGAAGTTCGCATTGCTGTGGAAAAATTAATTTTGGCAATGTTTTGTAGGTAAACTTAATACAGATACTGAATTTATGGTACATTCTCAAATATGCTGTGATTTCAATTAATTTCAGCAGTATCATTTGATTACATGTCTGTAATCTCAGCAGGCAGGTTGGAGCATAACAAAGTAATGCTTTTGCTATGTAAGGTACTCAGTTCAATGCATGAATATTCTTTTATTCTTGGAGAAGTTCAATGAGTGATTCCTTATGAAGAGAAATGAGAAACAGTAAATGTTCTTCCTTTATCTATTTCTTTTAGTGATTTGTCTGTGTTTCTAAGATGAGGCTTCATGAGAATGTCACATCAAAGCGCAAAAGAAGTTAAAACCGGGAAATACCTGTAACTGCCCCTGTTTTACACTTCGTTTTTGAACAGAGTTCTGTACAATACAGCGATGTTTGCACCAGTGCCTGTTTCATAGGGTGTCAGTGCAGTAGTGGGCAAAAGGCTGTGCTGCTATTTTATAAAGCAATGATTTTTCATTTTGCCTGGGTGTCAAATTCCTGTAATAATACTTGTTTTGGAAGAGATCTAGAGAAAAAGATGGTCTTGCTAGTTATTACAGTAAAAAATACACTCAGTTTGAGGAATTTTGTAATAGGATATTCTTCTGTCTTCTGGAGTTTTAGGAATTACAAATAGACTTTCTGTAGCATGTCAGTTCTTTTAAAGTACTGACTTGCAGTAGGTTCTGGTAAAATGGAAATGACTTTGGGGAAGCAAAGACTGAGGCAATTTTACATCTGCACAGTTGATGTGTCTGGATAAAACTTGCCATGGCACAGTGAAAAAAGTAATCTCCATATGTTGTTTTTTTTTTTTTTTTTTTTATAAGCAGTATTTCTGTCTTGAGCATGTCTCCCAGTGTTTTGGTGGAAAAGTTTATAGTGAAATACAGATATGATTGCAGCATTGGCTTACCTGATGTGTATTCTTGCTCCCCTTAAAATAAACAAATCATTCTCCCTACTGCTGGTAATAATACTGAATTGACAGCACAGTACACACAGGTGGATCAGGGTCTAGCGCAAACCAGAACAATTTTTGGGCTGTAAAATACTACCTGACTGATTGTGCGACTGAATGGAGATGTGTGCCATCACAAGGGGACAAGCAACAGCCCATGCCTTTTGCTGGCACTGTGTTGTTTGAGGTTGGTTTTTTTCTTATTAAATGTTCCCCTATAGGTGTTAATTTCTTCTTTTTCTGTAATCTGAATTGGAAGTCCTGTGTCGCAATTTTTTTTTGCCTAGTTCAGTATTCAGTACATCAAAATGATCAGTAATGTATTTGTAGATGATGCGGATTATTCTGCTGTTGATAAATCCAGGCCCAATTTTAACTGAACAGAATGAATTAAAAAAACAAATGCACTTGTATTTTAGAAACAGAATGAAAATGAAAATTAGCAATATTAAACTTCTCTACTCTGTTGTTCTCCACTAGGATGTTTCAACCTTGATCCTAACAGAGTTTTGGATATTATCCTAGAAGTCTATGAGTGCAGGCCTGAGTATGATGACTTCTTTGTACCACTGATAGAGTCTTACATGTACATGTGTGAACCTCAAACTCTATGCCATATCCTTGGGTTCAAATTCAAATTTTATCAGGTAATGTATTTCCATTCTCAGTTTCTGATTTTGGTGATTGGTTATACGCAATGGTGAACTTCAGTCAGTGATAACATGTTTTCTGCACGTTTTTGTTTTTTTTTTAACATAGAAATTAAAAATTAATTTGTAAAATTCCAGTATTAAAAGCAATAATTTCATTACTTGAGTGGAGAGCTTTTAACTTATTTTATGGGAGAATGTTTAGTGTTGCCTAAAGGAGCTTAAAACAATCTCGATACCTTCCACTTGAACTTGTGTAGTTACAGAAGGACTGGGAGAAACAGAGATTGTACTTTATAAACAAAAGACTTGTCCCCAGGAGTGAAGAGCATGTTTGTAGGGGAGTCATGGTTGATATTTGATGAAATATTCAAGGTTTTAGTTAAGTGTATAATTAGCAATTGCATGCAAGCAGCATAAAGTGTGACAGTAGTTGAATGTTTCTGAAAATACTGATTTTGTAGCTCAGTTAAATCTCATGGCTTTGGATAATTAGCAGTCAAATAACATGATAGCAAAAAGTACTGTGGGTTAATATGTTTCATCTGAAGTTTGAGTGTTCCTCACTTTTAACCTTTGGCCGTGGTCTTATTGTTGTTTGTTTCTTGAATTCGCAATGTTGTCCTTTCTAGGATCCGAGTGGTGAGACACCTTCCTCCTTGTACAGAGTTGCTGCTGTCCTTTTGCAACATAATCTCATAGATTTGGAAGATCTTTATGTTCATGTGAGTGACAGTACTACTCTTGTCAAATGCCAAAGCTACGGGCATTTAAAAAAGAAAATCAGATTCTTTACCCTATTTGTCAATCTTCAGATTCATGACATACTGTTTAATACCTTTATGTGTACAGTGTTTAATGTCTTTTAAAGTTTTCTGTGGTTTCTAATGCCTCATACTCAAATAAGCACACACTGAAATACAAATTCTGATAAACTTTATTTGAATTATCTGTGTAATGTCCTACAGGTTGTTTACCTCCTGGCTGAATAGGTCAGAGGTAAATGCCCACGTAGCCTTCCTTAAGAATTAGACCCTTCTGAGTTTTGCTTTACAAGATCAGTTTTTGAAAAAATTGGTAGTACAATTGGCTCCTAACATTCTTTGTTTAGTTTAATAATAGAATTTTTTTAAGCTCCTGCATGTTCCTGAATAGGCCTCTCATTCTCCACAAAAATCCTGACCCTTAGTTTTATTGAAAGAGAAACGGAGTTGTGTTCAGATTTAGTCAGAGACTTATCCCCTGCTGTCTGACAGTCAGACATCAACCAACCCCCATCCCAGTCTGACAAATTGCAAACAGTGTTACGGCTATCAAATTAATGTTACATTATACACGAATTTTTAATTCCAGAATAACCTTAGATATTTTAATATAAGGTCTTTTAAGACTTGACTCTTCCACTGAAGTCAAGGAAATGAGCTCTAGTTACAGCTGTGGAAGTTTTGCAAGGTAGTCCTGCCATGAATTGGTTGGTGTGGCAGTTCATGGCATTAGTCAGAATCTGACTTGCCAATAACTGGCTTCCTACGAGTATTTTGGCTATAAACGTGTTGGGTGGAGCAAGAGTAGGAGTGCATGTCTCAGATAATTGGAGTGGAGGGAGGAATGTGTGATGATAGTGCTTGTTTGTTAAGGAATGTCTGTAAGCTTAAAAAACGTGCTCAGACTTGGTGTTAGAGCGGCCTGTGCAATCTCAGTTCAGACCTGTGCAGGTGTGGGCACGTTCTCTGACAGGCTCACAGCTCGGGGGTCCCTGCAGTCATTTAAACTGTTCACCTGTGTGATGGTGATACTCAGTCTCATTCCAGAATCTCTCTGCCAAGTCTCTTTGTTTGTGCATATTTGGGATGGCATACTTTTTTATCTATTTTCAGTTCACTCTTAGTTTAACTTTCTGTGAGTTTCTAGAAAATAATTAGCATGTGGGTGTTGAGTGTGCAGCGGTGCATGTTGTATGGCTGCTGTACAAGAGCACTGTAGGATTATTGCTCATATCCCCCCACCCTTCCAAGCCTGTAGGAACTGTTCTCTATTGCTGTGTATATACACACAGCCATATAGAGTACATGTTGCATCCTGAAGACACTACTCATTGAAATTCCACACTAGGTGTTTCTTGGTGAATCTGAGTAGGTTCTGTGTGTTTTCAAATGAGAAAGTGCAGCTCTTTGAATCTTTTACCTTTCCAATGGTAATTTTTCTTCCCCACTTTTCTGTAAAGTGGAGGAATTTTGCTGTCTTACCTTCTTCTCTCATCAGTTTAGGCAAAGAGAAACCAGTAAAAAAAAAAAATCTCTTGTTAAAAACATAAAAAGGAAAGATTATTGTATTGAGGAGGTCATGACTCCACAGTAAGTTTTGATTACTTGTTTGCAGTTAAGTTTGAGCTTGGTTTTAGGAACAAAATTGAACTATGGCTTTGTCAGAAAAAGTGCTTTGCTTTTGTCTTGCACCTTGACCTTTTGAGTGTAGGGTTGTACTCCTCACCCTGATCATTCTCAAGTACAAGATTATGCTGACATCTTATCATACTACGTACTTCTTAATTTAAGATGGTTTTTAAAGAACAGATCTTAAATGTGTTTAACCTACATTGCTGATAAATAGAAAATTCAGTAAGCTTTAAATGGTATTTCTTTAAAGGTGCAGTCCAAATGTGTGACTAAGTAGGTTATCTGATTTTCCTTGGTTATTGATTTTTTTAATTTCCATTAGATGAGCAAGTGAAAAGTTATGCTTTTGAATATTCACTTGGTTTAAAGACACTGACTTGTGATAATGCTGTCATGGAGTCAGTGCATCATTGTTGCTGTACAGCCACAGCTGAATGGTGAATTGTGGAGGGGAAGGGGAGCTTAGTCAACTAATGGTTGCAAAGAAATAGGACAGTGTTATTTCTCATGAGTCCTTGATTTCAAAATAGTCTGTTAATAGTGTAATTCCCTGTTGGGATGATGGTATCAGGGAAAAGAAACTGACTCCCTGGAAGACAATCTGATTAGTAACAAGGAAGGTCAAACTTCTGCTTTGAGCTCAAGTGATCCAAAGTGACAGTGGGTCACTTCAATTTTCAGATATGTTTGTTTTGTTTTTTCAGCTGCTACCAGGGGATAATGCCATCATGGAGGAGCACAAGCGAGAGATAGTGGAAGCTAAACAAATTGTCAGAAAACTTACAATGGTTGTCTTGTCATCTGAAAAGACCGAGGAAAAGGAGAAAGAAAAGGAAAAAGAGGAGGAGAAAACCGAAAAGGTGTGTGTCTGAGTAACTTTCTTTTCAATACAATGATTTGTAATTACATTAAACAAAATGAAATAATTATGAAAACATTTTTGTATTTATTTGAAAGACAGCTGTGTACTTTTTGGATGGATGGCTGTCCTCTGCACTTCCGTTATATGAAATACGTAAAACGTTTGGAGTTTTTCTGGATTTCTCTACATTTATATTCTTGATTCAAAGACTAATTAACTTCTTCCTCCCTCTTTGTTGTATTAGCTGCACTAAGTATGTCCCAACATACATGTATTCACAAACTTTAACAACTGTTTCTAGGGTCAGTGATAGTTATACTCCTAGCTGTCTTCATAGAAGTAAGGACATTAATAAGTTTATTCCTTATTTTCTCTGTCACAAATTGGGATGTAAAGAATTGCCAGACTGAAGAATGTTAGTATAATTATCCTTCATTGTAGAAAAAGGTTGTAATTGACCATTTTTAATTGTAACTTTTTATAGTACTTTCCTTTAAACCCATATCTCTGTATGTGTAGATTTATACTCTTCATTTAAGTTCCTGCTATGTCATATTTATGTTGCTGTATGTCTAATTTGTTTGTGTGTCCAAGACTTACTTTAGAAACAAAATTATTTAATCTCTTAGCAGCTTTTCTGTTGTTATGCTCGTTTGAGTGCCTAAGTACTTCTCAAACATCTTATTTAAAAGGGAAAAAAAGCTTGATATTTACATTTTGTAAGTGGCATACTGGAGTGGGGGAGGTTTCCATCAGTCTTGGCAGTTTCTGTTCTTGATTTTCTGTATCCTCCTTTATTCTGTTAATCTCTGACCTTCCTTCTTCCTTCCATTTTTCTTGCGTAGCTTGAAAAATCTAATTCCATTTTCTTGCCTCGGGCAGCTGATATAGTCACTCTCTGGCTCTCCACTGCAGCCACAGCTGCTGCTTAAACTGATTCCTTTCACTGTCTTTAAGTTTCTGATCCCCCTCCCTTATACACATTACTTTGGTCCACCTTCTCTGCAGGCAGATGGGGCTAGAATTCCCTGAAGTGTCTGTCACCATGTTCTGCTGGAAGAATAAACTCTTGGTGGGGCATGGGCAGTGTATGTGTTACAAATAATGTCAGAAGAATTAAGACAGTTTTTATGGATAAGCTTTAGAATTAAGAACTAGGGAATTTTAAGCTGCAGCAAAACTGTAGCATTTTTCTGAAGGATTAAAATGACAAATAACAAAGTCTGCGCCTGTGTGATGGGAAAATTAAGAACTGTACTTAACACAAAACAGTTTCTGTGACTGTACAGAGTTATGCAATGCATATTGTTTCTTGAAAAGCTGGGTTTGTGTTAAAAGTATTTTTGTATGTGCTTAGCTGAGCACTTCATAGCCGTTAGAGAAGTAACTGAATGTGAAAGCTGTTGAGAGTCTACATTTAAGTACTTTTTATCCAGTATGTCATTTTAGTGTACATTTTTTAATACAGTACCATGCAGTAAATGCCTGGGTAAGGAAAGTGTTTAACCATTACTGACATTACTTTTCTTTTAAATCCATGAAGTGTTTATTTTGTGTGGTTGAAATTCGTTGTTGTCTCACGACTCTAATATGAATAATTCAGGATTGACAAATGCATTATCTACTTTTGCCTTTCAGGATGCATTTGACATAACCATGCAGTAGGGAGAGGGAGGGGTCAGAGCACCTGGCAGCACAGCTGGTTTTGACAGCAGTTCCAGACTGACCCTTCTGTGCCAGGCATGTGTTGTCTTTTGGAGAGCTTGTGTCAGTAGAGCTTGTTTACCTAGAGAGAGGCCCAGTCAGGGAGCGTGTGTGCATGTGAGCAGTGCCTGCTGTGGCACATACAGCCTAGAGATACTAATAGAGTGGCAGTGACCCAAAAATTTGGTGGTTAATATCAGACCTTAACTGGTAGGCTCATAGCAATTAAATAACTCTTTTATTACTTTTAAAAAATAATAATATGAATTTTAATTTAAGAATTTTGTTGTCTTCAAAATGGGTTTCAACCTTCCTGCATATATTACACAGGGCAAGTTTTAAGTACTTCAGTAAAGGTTCAGTAGACCCTTTGTTAACAAAGTATATTGACTTAAAAAGGCAATTCTTGGCATCAAAGGAACTTGAAGTAGTTTCATGGTAAAATAGGGTTAGTGAGTGCATTTCTAATTGCTCAAGTATGTTTTTAATCGTTTTTAGGCTCATCTTGTTTCAATGTACAGATACTTTTTTTTTTCTCCCCAAAGAAAAGGCTAAAATTTCATTGCTGCATGAGTTCAGCATGAACATGGAATAGACCTGAGTGTTTTGATTTGTTCTGATGCTTTCCTCTGCCTATTACTCTGTACTGGATTGTTTTCTATTTCAAAACTATCAGAAAATTAGTTGCCATTGTTTTAAAGATGTTTTAAAAGGAGAAAAAAAAATTTAAAAAACCATGCAAGCTATGGAACCATAGAAGTGTCTGCTTTGTAATTAATTTTTATTTTTGACAGTCTGCTCTGTTTGCATGATTTAAACAGAACTACTTTTAGCTTTAAAATAATAAAGCGTTCTTTTTAGACTTGTAATGGGTATAAACATCATCTTGGTTTGCAGTTACTTACAAGCAGTTTTCCTTACTGTTTGTCATTTATGAATAGATTTTTACCTTGGGGGCCAGGGAAGAACAGTTTATAGCAACAAAATATATCAATACCATACCCTTGCAAAAGTACTTCAAGGCATGATCTTAATTGTAAAGCCCTATTTCCTTTTAGGCCTATATTGCAAAAGAGATATTTGGAAGACTTCCGGAAGACTTGCTCTAAAGTCTAGACTCCTAGAAGAGTTGCTAATATGAAACACAAAGGCACACTAAGAGACAGGGAAAGGTTTGGGTTTGGTTTGGCTTTTTTTTTTTTTTTTTTCTTCTAATCTGCTTTTGCAAGAGAAATTTGTGCTTTTATATCCAGAAAAACAAACAATGTAAATGATTCTTAAATGCTTGAATTGTTCTTAAAATGTCATGTAAAGAAATAAGCTGCAATAGATTGTGACAGTTTGAAAAATATGTGATCAGACAAATGTCAGACACCTTCATAAATTCCTGGTTTGAATTTTATTTTTAACCCCTTCTTGATCCAGGTTTTAGATTCTACATGGACTGGTTTATTATTTCTTGTGAAGTTTGTTTATTATCTAAATATCTAGCAGAATTTTATTGTGCATGGCTTTTTATTACACAGCTGAAGTACTGTTTGTTCGGTTTTTTTTCCCCCTCTAGCTCTGGATTGCAGCTGCTTAAGGAACAGTATTACAAAGACTTTATGAATGCACTTTTCCTGTCTTATCTTGCAGCCTCCTGATAATCAAAAGCTTGGCTTATTGGAAGCCTTATTAAAAATTGGTGATTGGCACCATGCACAAAGTATTATGGATCAGATGCCTCCGTTTTATGCTACGTCGCACAAGCCGATTGCGGTTGCCCTTTGCCAGCTTGTCCACGTGACAATTGAGCCTCTGTACCGCAGGTAAGGGGGAAAGCATGACTTGTGAGACAGGGGACAATGACCTCTTTCCAAGCAGGAATTCACTAGTAAGCCTAATTAATGATGCATTTCTAAAATTTTCACTTCTGTTCCATGTGAAATGCTGCACATTTTACTTTTCAGAGTTGGTGTACCTAAAGGAGCTAAAGGGTCACCAATTTCTTCTTTGCCAAACAAGAGAGCACCAAAACAAGCAGAGAGCTTCGAGGAATTGAGGAAGGAAGTGTTCAACATGCTGTGTTACCTTGGTCCTCACCTGTCCCATGATCCCATTTTGTTTGCTAAAGTAGTGCGCCTTGGAAAAGCCTTTATGAAGGAGGTTGGTATGACAACAGCTGGTCAAAATTTGAAAAATACCCATTAATGTGATTACAAAAAAATGCTGATGTCTTAATAATTTTCTTTTGCCATTTTTCTGGCAATTTCTATTTAACTAGCAGTTTCTGTTTTATTCTCAAGTCAGCAATATAGGGTTTAGAATTTTTTTAAAATAGCAGTGCAGAGAAACTTAGAAATTTTTTGAAGTATTATTGATATCAACAAGCAGACCACCTCCTGAAACTTAAAAATTGCAGATTTTTTTACCTAACATTTTATTTTAATTTAGACCAGTAAATTGGAGAGATTGGTTGATCTAAATGGTACTGGAGGGGAGATTTTCAGTTTTATAACTTTTTTTTCCTTAAAAGTTTTGTTTCAACTGCAACTAAGTACTATTGGACTGTTCATAATTTATGTACCCCCTGAGGGGAGGCTTTCATGTCCAGCTGTACCTGATAGTGCAGAGCTAAGAACACAGAGAATTCTTGGGAGTGAAGATCTTTTTATTTAAAGTAGCAGATTCTGCCAAGAGAGTTTACAGTGATAGGATGATAGACATATGCTAACTTTGGTTTCAATGTAGTCTTTGTAATAAAATCTTGATAACTTCAAGCATTTCCCTATTTCCACATGTCTGTATATGCATAACTTTTGAGCATTCTCATCCAGAATGGTAAGATTTCCCAAGGGTTAAAACTCTGACTTTATAGCATGCTTATTACTTGCCTGGCCTGTGAGAAGAGGGATATGTGAGAGATAGCTGTGTTGCACTGACAGTGCAGTTAATTTGGAAGTTATAATTTCAAGGGATTAATTAATTTTACTGCTGTCAGCAGATTATTGGGGCCACTTTGTAATTCAGGCACTGAACGCTTGTGAGAAGGCCCTTCTTTCTGTGGGTATGTACAGTGGAATGGAGATTACTTGGCTATAGGAACTTCTTGTGTAGGTTTGCTGTAAATCTATATAATAGTTCGTTGTGTTTCTGACAAGAATCAGCAACATTTTAGCTATTTGCTTTAGGTTGGAACTGTGAAGAAATTCGTCAGTGACAGAGTGGTTAAGGTAACATAGGGAAAGTTATTTCTAATGCATTGTTGCCATCAGCATGTTGTAGTTGTGAAACTACATTTAACACACAGTAGAAATACTTATAACTGAAGGTAGTTTGACTGTAAGTTAACCCATACAATAGTTTAAAAGTTAGACTACTAACACTGCACTGCAGCTTTCAGGCTTAAGTGTACCTTTAAAATAATTGTGCACTTAACTGCTGTGATAGCTTAATATGCTTCTCATGGTGAGTGGAGCAAGAAGAGCAAAAAAAGTAATTTAATAATGAAGACTAAAAGCTTAAGTCTGTGAGAGAAAAATGGCTGTTGATAATTGCATTGGAAGTCCTGAGATGTTCTAGGTAGGAGGTGACTGCTTAGGGCATTTTTTTTTTTCCTCTCCAGTAAGACATTTAAGTATTTCTTACACAACAGCAAGTTGCCTTGTAGTTTTAGTTATTATACCTTCTTGGACAAAGGTATACAAAGCCCCTATTCGTGTAAGGAATGCGTTTCATCTGTACATTTGAATTTCTGTGTAAAAATATTTTAATGCTGACAGATCTGTCAAATTAAATAGTAGGATGTGTGACGCTTGACGTTTGTGCTTTTGCTGAAGTAGCTGTTGTTGTGAGCTGGAACTCTGTTATTGTCTGTGTTACAGTTAACTGTGCTGCAATTAATGTGTCTTTGTTACAGTTTCAGTCTGATGGAGGCAAACAAGAAGATAAAGACAAAATGGTGAGTTTGTTTTGGAGAAAGGTGTTTTTATACAAGATTGTAGTTGTGGCCAATTGTTTAATAACTGTACAGCACTTCTGTAGAACTCTGTAAAGCTCTATAGTTTTATGCTGTACTAAGTATATGGACTTGTCTTGATTTTTTTTCATATAGGGAAATACAGTCCAGTCCCAAGGGGTTTTTTGTATTACTGTCTTTTTTCTTTCCTTCTTTCTCCCAGCATTTCTCAAACCTAATCTTGTTCTCTTTAGTCCAGTGCATTTGACTTCTTATTTGCTCAGGATCAGCTGGAGAACCTCCAGCTATTTATTCTGTAAATGCACTTTTCATGGTGGCAGTTTGTATCCAAAAGAACTTTCTGGGGAAAGCACAGAGAAAAAGAGAAATTGGAAGTAGGAGAGGGGTTTACTAGTACAGTGGGGTTTTTTTAGTTGGCTAATTTATTTGCTTCTAAATTTTCTAATTTATTGAATCATTGAGATTATTCATAATGAAATGCATGTGTCCAGTTGAAATCTAACTTGCAGAAACAAGTTCTTTTTTTTTAAATCAACAAGTGAGTTTTCAATATGAAGGTTGTGCACTTTCCAGTGTTATGTATTCCTCCTGGTTTCTCACCATGACTTTGTGACTTCCTGAATCATTGCAGAGGAAATTAATATCTTTGTGGGTTTTTGTATTATTTTGGTTGGTTGGTTTTTTTAGTTGCTACTACAGTTATTCTTAAGTAGCTTCATGGAAAAGAAATGTTCAAGAAAGGGTAAGGATAGGATACTGAGAACATGGAAGTTGGTACTGTGTCTGGGGAACATGTATAGTACCTTCAGGTTGTAATATAAAATGTTGGAAATGGAAGTAGAGGTAAGGAATGCCTTAATAAATTGATGAAAGCAGTTTCCAAAATCTGTTTTCTCCTTATGCACTTCATGTAAATCCACAAATATCCCTTTTTAATGATATTTTTGATTTGAAAATGTGAATGGAATTTGCTGAAGATACAACTCTGTCCAAGTATCTTTCATTGGCAAATAAAATATTGACAGTATATGTAGTCCATAAATTGTTAGATGTTTTATGATGGGAGATATTTCAGGTCCTTTTTCGGTTTTTGTTTTGGAAGCTCAGTCTTGCAGTATACTTGTTTTTTATCAGTCTACTAAAATGTGCCATCTTGCATGTCTGCATTGTAAGCACAACATTCCTTCTGAGACACTTCCTTGGGAGTTACCTGGAGTTTTTGTTTCTCTCAGGAGACACTGTTCAGCTGTTTGTTGAGTATCACTGATCAAGTCTTGCTTCCATCCCTTTCTCTGATGGACTGCAATGCGTGCATGTCTGAGGAATTGTGGGGGATGTTCAAAACTTTTCCATACCAGTACAGGTAAGCAGAATAATTTGTTTCCACTCTTTGGAATGGCCTGTTGAATTGTCAGTCCTGAAATCAGTTTTACTTTATAATCTTTCAAGGTACCGCCTTTATGGGCAGTGGAAGAATGAAACATACAACAGTCACCCACTTCTTGTGAAGGTTAAAGCTCAAACTATAGACCGAGCCAAATACATCATGAAGTAAGTAGTCTATTCCATAAATAATTATGGACTGTGATGCAAGGTATTACATGTCACCAACTGAAAAGAAAAGAACTTGACATACATTCCCTTTCTAATGAGTCTGTAATTATACTGATAGTCCTCGTTCATCAAGTATTTAAGGTTACTGTGGTTAAAAACTGTCAAACAAGTAAGGATACAGGCAAATTTGTCATCAGCATGGGTATTTAGTCCGTGAAAAATGTCCCATTAAATCATTTAAAACCTTTTCCTTGGGTATGCTGTTTTGCTTATGGAAAAGTCAGAGTGCAGCATATTTTCTCTGGGCATGGAGACTTTGATCCAAAGAGTCTCAAAAATCTTGTCATGGTTTCTGTAGGTTTGAATGTAGGGCAGTAAGTTGAACAAAATGATTCATTCTTAGTTTCAAATGGACTCTCACATCTGTTTCACATTTACCTCACACTAAACGTCTCTGACATTGTCAGGGATTTGGGTTCTCCCTTTCTTGTTGCCAAAAGCAGATCATGTGGTATTATATTGTGGATAAACAGAACCTTTTTACGTAGATGAGACAGTAGTTGTTACTGGATAAAAGACTTTGGACTTAGAGCTGTGAAAGCTGGAAACAACGATTTTGATTCCCTTCTAACTTGCTGTACAGACCACAAAACTTGCTGTCCCTTCCCTTGTCCAGTGTGTCGGTTGTGACGGTGAAGCGCAGTGCTGTCAGTTGTTGAGGTTGCTGTGTACAGTTTACTTTTGTGCAGCAACTTTGCTAGTGAATGCTGTGGAAGTATAACACAAAGAAATATTGTTTTTCAGTGAATAGAATGCAACAAATATAGAACGATCTGTGGCTAATTTAAATTTTCAGTAGAGGTTAACAGCATCACATGGTAATTTTGTGTGTGGTGTAGGTTTCACTGATACCTTCTCAAAGCGAAATGCTCCAAGTTGAAACTAGAATGTGGCCCATGGTAATACAGGGACAGCTGGTTTGGTTGTACCATCTGCATCTTGGGGCATTGTCACTGTGATTCTCAGAGGAGTAATATTTCTACGTTTAGATTTCTTGGAAGCTTATCTGCTAGTGAGAATTTAAACTTTGATACCAATAAAGGTGTTTCTTCTCTGGAACTACCCTGTTGTTTTAGTGTTCTTTTAGCTTGTCTGTTACAATAAAATGTGTTCTCTTTAACAGGCGCTTAACAAAGGAAAATGTGAAACCCTCTGGGAGACAAATTGGGAAGCTCAGCCACAGCAATCCTACAATTTTATTTGATTATGTATGTAGTTACATGTGTTTGAATACTATTCCATTCTAACAACAGATACCAAAGTGCAGGAAGGGACCTGTAGTTCTAAATTAATTATTTTTCTACTTCTAATGCAAATTTTAAAATATGTTCATTTTTTAGTAGTGCACAGGTCTCTGATGCTAAATGTGAAAATAGCTCTTGACTAACCAATTGCACAGAAAAACTGCATCAACCTGTTTACAGAAGTAGAGTATTGAGTTTGAGATAGCTGAGGTGGATCTCAGGTGTAGGGATGTGCTGATCAGATTATGCAGAATGCAAACGTAGATGAAGTTGCTCTGGACAGTTGTTGCTGTTTTTATGTGTTAGAGACACGTTTCACTGGTATCTTTAAGGTACCAGAAAATGATATTACCTGTTGCTTCAGCAGTGGTTTAGGACCTTCAGAAAAATTGTTTTCAAAGCATGTTTTGTGTAGGTTTTGAAGGCAGATACTGCTAAATGGTTTTATTATGTGACAGATAAGGAATACAGTCTCTGTTCAGCTCAATGTCTTTCCTAACTTTCAGATTTTATCACAAATACAAAAATACGATAACTTAATAACTCCGGTTGTGGATTCACTGAAATACCTCACTTCACTGAACTACGATGTCTTGGCATGTATCCTTTAATATAAATCAGTACATTAGTTATTGATAAAGCTGTGCTTGTAGGCACATTAAATCTGTTGTCTGTAAGTAAACATTGTCTTCTATTGTTTTCTGTTCTCGTTGCTTTTTGCTGGAAGTTTTAGTGAGGTTTGCAAATGCCTTTGCGCTTCTAGTGGATTATGGAGCCCTCTCTATTAATTCTTTCTCACTATGAAAATTATTCTTTCTTTTTAAGAGATTGTTACTTGTTTCACTCTGTTCTTGGAGGCTTAGTGATCTCGTGACTAGTGAGGTAATACTGCTTTGAAGCTACTATATATTTCATGGGTTTATTTTTTTTTAATACCATATTCTATATCATGTTTGCTATACTTGCATATCATGCTCATATACTACAAATCATGGAGCCAGAAAAACAAGTCTGTGTATCTTTTGTTTTTATAAGTTGAGGAAAAATATTCTCTTTAACTCCACTAAAGATTGTATCATTGAAGCACTGGCAAACCCTGAAAAGGAGAGAATGAAGCATGATGACACTACAATCTCCAGCTGGCTGCAAAGTTAGTATTCTTACTTTATTTATTACATCACTGTTTAAAAGGCTTCACCCTCCCTATGATGTACAATACCATGGATCTTTATGATCAGTATTTCACTTGCACCTACTGGCTAATTTTTTAAACAAAATGGAGGACTGGCAAGTTTAATCAGTAGGAAAACAGTGTTTCCTTTGTAGTGTAAAAATGCATTTATTGCTAACATCCCACGTGCCCTTTGTTAATGTTTATTTACTGGTCAGTCTCCCGTGGGGCGCAGTGACAGCTCTGTCTCTCTGGTTTAGGTCTCGCGAGCTTTTGTGGTGCAGTTTTCCGAAAATACCCCATTGAACTTGCTGGTCTGTTGCAGTATGTAGCCAACCAACTGAAAGCTGGGAAAAGGCAAGTCTTGAACAACTGATCTTTAGAAACTCCATTTCTGGAATGTATTATTTGGGCATTTGCTGATAGATGGGCTCTCAGTGTAGTAGTTGTAAAAGTCTATTTATAGAAGGTTAAGAAATTTAAGTAGCAGAAAGAATAATGTCCTCTTTAGTATGTTAGTTTTCTTCTAATTTTATAGCTGTGACATTTTTTAAGTGCTCATTTTTCATCTGTAGCTTATTTTAATAGTTTTTTTAACAGCTATCAAGATGGAGGAAAAAACCTGCCACTCTGTAATTTTATTGTAGAAGTTACTGTACATTATTTAAAAAATAAGTATCCATTCTCTAAAGGAGTGACTGTTACAGTTTTAGTTTTTTCTTTCTTGTAATGTCTTCTCTGCAAGGATGGCTCTAATAACATTAGAGTAACTTTTCCAGTACATTTCTAAGGCTGCATACTATTCTAGAAACTTAACAGAATACAAAATATTGCATGTTCCTGAAATAACTGTGTAGATACGGTTTGAAACATGGAAAACAACAAAAGGGAGCAATAAACTTTATGATTAATTTTACAATACTTAAAAGTTAATAGCACCACATTAGCTATCATCATCAAAAACAATGAAGTTGTTCTGAAGGAGTTCTGTGATTCAACTACTGAATTGCCTGCATTGCTTTTAAGTACTAACTTTTTCCTTGCAATAAAGAAATCCTTGTGCTCAACTTGCTAGTTTCTAGTTCAAAAAAGAATGAAAATATTATTTGTTTTACCTTGCATTGTAGTATTGCTTTGTAATGTGTATTTAATCTCATAGACACTTTGCTTATGAAAAGGAAGCTTGCTTTTACCCCACTTTTCTGTTCTCTGTGCAGCTTCGATTTGCTTATTTTAAAAGAGGTCGTACAGAAAATGGCAGGGATAGAAATTACTGAAGAAATGACAATGGAGCAGTTGGAAGCCATGACTGGTGGAGAACAACTGAAAGCTGAGGTGTGTTTGTGTTCAGTATGATAATAGCTATTGGTCACTAGTGTTGGTTCTAAAGACTGATTCATGACCTTTGGCAACTGGGGAAGGTGGTGTGCTTTCTTCAGGGAGTTCGCCCCTCCGTAGAGATCACAGGTTTTGAGAGGGGCAGCCAAGGCAGTGCATGTGAACCTTAACTGTGCATCACAGCCACTCCTCTTAATGATGCAGTGCCACGTGGCAGACCTGTGACCTGGGGCAGTCAGTGAGCTGGGGTGTGGTGCCGTCCTGCTGGTACAACCCAGCTATGAGGGGAGCAGCTCCTGGGGAGGGGAGTAACGAAAACTAAATAATAGCAAGCAAGACTTGTTAGTTTCTGATTCTTCTATATATACATTGCAGTGCAAGATCCAGGGAGTTTTGTTGATGGACAGGAAACTGGTGTTAGTTCATCAGTATTCCTGCAGTCAGTACACATGGATTCCATTTGTGATGCTCTATTTTCAGACTTGGGTAACATTTTCTGTACTGTGCAGGGTGGATACTTTGGCCAAATCAGGAATACAAAAAAATCATCTCAGAGGTTGAAAGATGCATTGTTGGACCATGATCTTGCCCTCCCATTGTGCCTGCTTATGGCTCAACAGAGAAATGGAGTGATCTTTCAAGAGGGAGGGGAAAAACATCTGAAGCTGGTGGGAAAACTGTATGATCAGGCAAGTAAAACCACCTGTATTTGCGAACCCCCTTCTTTTAGCTTCTGGTATATCAGCACAATATATAAGAATGCAGCACATAAAGTATCTTTGAATTTATATGTACAAATTCAGTACAATGAATGTGAATATATAAGAATTTTAGAATTAAGTCCAGTGGTTTACTACTAAAATACATGGATGTATTTAATACATGTTATATTGACAAGTGACTTCTGAGTAAAAGATCGTCCTTTGTCATAAAACCTTAAATTCTTAAGCTGTCCATCATGTTTTTATGATTTTACTTTGGTAGTGGAATTTTCTTTTTTTAAAAAAAATGCTTTTGCTACCTTGGGCAGTAGGAACTAGTTGCATTCCATTCTGGTAGAACAGAATGCTCTTAAAGTTGTACTGCCTTTAAAAATCTTCCTCTACTATGGGGTGTTGGAAAAAAAAAAAAAAAAAAGAAGTCAAGCCTTCAGGCTCTCCCTGACTTAATTCTTGAGCAAAATAATACTGTTTGATAACTTTTTCTATCTTTCCCTTGCAGTGCCATGATACCCTGGTGCAGTTTGGTGGGTTTTTAGCATCCAATCTAAGCACAGAGGATTACATTAAGCGAGTGCCTTCTATTGATGTTCTCTGTAACGAGTTTCACACCCCTCATGATGCTGCATTTTTCCTTTCCAGACCCATGTATGCACACCATATTTCAGTGAGTACAGCTCTTCCACTTGTCTGCTCCTGGTACTGCTGTGTTAGGTTTCACCAGTACCTGTTAGGTCCCTGCTAAAGTTTGTTTGCTAAATGAAACTTGCAAAGTTTTATGAGTAGAGTTAGAAATAGAAGCTGTAACAGGTTATCCTCAGTGTTCTTAGAAAATACAGCCCATGTGTCAACTTTCACAACTGACAGAAGTTGTAGCTAACGAAGAAGTCACCTTGACTCATGTCTTGGATCAGCAGTGGGAGTTCTCTCACTCTCTATTCCCCTGAAGGTGTAAGTTCTCCAGCAGGTGTTTTAGAGATTTTTACTGTGGAGGAGAGTGTTGCAACTGCCAAATGGTGGGGTAACTCAGAAAGTATCAGAAATAAACTTGTGCCTGCATCTAAAATGTAAAATATGGAGAGCAATTTTTACTTGGTGTAGTATAATTTGTTACTATAACAACAGGTAGCAGCGTCAGTGAAGACAGATCTCCAATATGGATGAATACTGAAAGTTCTGTGTGATGTTCTTCAGTGTTTTATGTACATAAATGCATTTAACGTGTGTAAATATTACATAGAAAGGTTTTCGAGAAAAAATTAGTCTTTAACGTTTGGGTACATAGATTGCAGCTTATTTTTCATGTTTTCTAATCCACAGTCTAAGTATGATGAACTAAAAAAAGCTGAGAAGGGAAATAAACAGCAGCACAAAGTTCACAAATACATTACATCCTGTGAGCTGGTGATGGCTCCTGTTCATGAAGCTGTGATTTCTCTGCACCTCCCCAAAGTTTGGGATGACATCAGCCCTCAGTTTTATGCTACATTCTGGTCTTTGACAATGTATGACCTTGCCGTCCCACACAGCAGCTATGACAGAGAAGTCAATAAACTGAAAGTCCAGATGAAAGCCATAGATGACAATCAGGAAATGGTATGTTGATAGAATTTTGCAGTCTAGTTTAAATTTTCTAATCTTGAAATACTTTATTTTCATGAAGTATTTTATTAAGGTTGCTTAGATCTGGAATGTTTTGTCACCTGGTTCATCCATTCTGATTTGTCACATTAATATAATTTATATTTCTTTGTAATTCCTATGTTAAAAGTACCAATGACTCCACTAAGGGAAAATTACAAAGATTTGTTTCAGAAAGCAATTCTTGACACCTGTATCTGTGGTTTATCTGTTCACTTTTATCTTTAGTCAGACAGTGTTTATAAAATCAGATAATTATTAGAACACTACTGAGTGTAATGGAAAGTTTTTCAAGTATGCTTTCGTGCTACCAGGAATTGATTGCTCTGTTTATAGCAAATGTTAGTAAATAGTAAATGACTTATGTTGACATTTCATAGCCTCCAAATAAAAAGAAAAAAGAAAAAGAACGTTGCACAGCTCTGCAGGACAAGCTCCTTGAAGAGGAGAAGAAGCAGTTAGAGCATGTGCAGAGGGTTCTACAGAGACTGAAACTAGAGAAAGATAACTGGCTTCTGGCAAGTAAGTGTGTCCAGGGAAAATGCTGAAAAACAATGGATGTTTTTGTAGTCATCACTGTCCCCGGAACTGGCTCAGTCTAATAGCCTTAATGCTGCTTTGAAAATTTGATCTCTTTATATGTTGAGGTCTGTTAGCAAGGTAAATTCTTAGAATGTGTCTTTGCAAATGCTGCGATTTTCAGGAAGGTCTTTTGTTGATTTCTTTGAATATCAAGACTTCTTAAATATTGCACTAACTTATGAAATAAGTAAGAGATGACCAGTTCAGTTGAAAGTTGTAATTGCACGCTGGCCTGTACTTGCTAACTGAAGTTAGAATGCTGCTAAGTTAGGATAATGGCTACTTTACAAGAAATAGGCATGTAAAGTCTCAGCAAGTGGTTCATGTTATCTTATTTTGAATCCTGTGATTCAGAGCAATATGCCAGTGTTTGGGCAGCAGCATAAACCCTGTTCCAGTGGCAGGATAAGTATTGTGGCAACATAACAGCACCATGCAGTGAACCTGTATTCACGTGTTTCGTATGACAGATATACAGGAGGCAGAACCAAGTTTTTCCTCTTACAAAGCCTCTGTAATGTTTCATGTTGATTGTGAACTCTGCTTGATGTGGTTAATCTGAAATGTTTTTCTCTGGTCAGTTTTCTTCTCTGGATGAACTTTGAGTTTGTAACTGGAAGTAGTAGTTCGTCTGTCCCAAGAAGCCTAGCGTAATCCAGTGGAAAAGAGTTTTATTGTCCGACTCGTGTAAGATCCACCCAACTGATTTAATGAAGAATCATTGACAATTAAATCAAGAGAAGTTATTCCCTCTAAGTATTTAATGTACTGGCATGGACAGCGAATGAGCTACGTGAAATTACTGGTTGAAAAATTACTACCTGACTAAAGTGTGGTCTAGAGCTTACCTGGTAAATTTGTCTACTAAAGGAAGCACCCAGAAGTGTGTAGAAATTCGGGTAGATGCGATCTGTCTATAAACACATACTCTAAATAATACAAGCATTTGTGGGATACTGGGAATAGCTTCTTGTTGGCTCTTGAGTGCTCAGCCTTCAGCTGCGAGATGTTTCTCAATATTGTATCCAGAGACAAACTTACTATTTCAGCACTTTCCCCACTGAAAGAAATAATCTGTAATTGTGCTATATGAGGAAATTGAACACCACATCCACTGTAGTAGTGGGTATTTACTGATAACTTTTAAAAGTAACAATATTTAATTTTTTTTTGATGACTGGCTCCTTTTGTAGAAACTTTTGATAGTGTTTGTATCATTAAGAGTAGGTTAATTGTTGGCAGAATAAGTAGACTGATAGGTTTGGCAATTGGAGACTAGCTGTTCTGACTGGCTGCTTACTTGCTTTATTCACTTTTGGAGTAACACACACTTATTTGTCCTATAAACTGTGAGTCTGTTGATATATTTTTTTTTCTTTTTAAAATACCAAAGGTTTGTTGTAACCTTTAAGGGGTAAATACTAAAATTAAACAAAATCAACATAAAGTTAGTTAAGTAAAAGCTGACAGTCCTTTCCTGAGCAAGCTTTATTCCATGAGCATCACAAAATTGAAACGCATAAATTCTGGTTATTAATGACTTGTGACCTCTGCAAGACCACCAGTTGCCTTCATGAGGGTCATGGATGTTCATCCTCTGAGGGCATCCACTCGCAGTCTTAGTTCTGTGCTTGTATCTGTATGTTTTCCTTCCGACCTTCCTTTTTATGCTGTACGTCCCTCCCAGCTTGTTTTTATGCTCCCCTTTGCCATTTGAGGACCAGTTTGGGAATGTGTTTGGCTGTTGAGTTTGCCAGCCAGTGGTTGGTCAAATGGAAACACGTAACTTGAGCATACAGTGCAGTCTTTTACTCAGTGCTAGAATGAAATTGTCACAAAATGCTTTGTGTATTGGGATGGTGGTTTACTGAAGATTGTTCCTCTTTAAATTCCTCTACTTGATTGAATTGAAAAACAATTGTTATTGGACTGTATATAGACAGCACATTCCTCAGTTTCTAAGGAAACTGGTCTGAAAGTCAGCCCCATCTAGAAAGGTGAAAGCAAGTGTTCTAGGGAAATAAATAGCAGGTGGTGTTCCTTTGTTAATGTGTACAATTTGAGCAGGTGAAGTTCACTTAAACTTTTCCAGAACCTGCTTTTTCCCTGCATTGTATAATAGAATAATTTTCCCCATAAGAATAAACATTTGCTTCACCCACCCTGCTATCCTCCCCCCATCCTCAAATAGACTTATTTTGACTTTTTCTGATGAGTACCAAAGGTATGTCTGGAGTACAAGCAGCCAAATAACAAACACCACAGTGTGGGTGTGTGATAACTGAGCTTCTTGGAAAGAGAGTAGTTGAATGTTAGCCCATTAACTTACTTTATTTACCCTTTCTTTTTTTTCCCCTCTCAACTTCTTTATTTTTGAAGAATCTACCAAAAATGAGACTATCACCAAATTCTTGCAGTTGTGTATATTTCCTCGATGCATTTTTTCGGCAATTGATGCAGTTTATTGTGCTCACTTTGTTGAACTGGTGCATCAGCAGAAAACACCCAACTTCTCCACACTTCTCTGCTATGACCGAGTAAGTAGCTACAACTCTCTGTGTACATAGTTACATGCAAAACCAGTGTCTCCACTGCCTCTCAGAAGAGGTAAATAATTAGTGAAGTTTTATTGTAATGAATAAATAATGAGTGAAGAATTAGTGAAGAATCTGTGACAGTCAGAAATTCACTTTTGTACTTCAAATGTTACAAGCCAAATTTTCTTTAGGGGTGTATTTTCAAGAAATGTTGTTTGTATTTTACCCTAATTGGTCTGGACTTTAAGAGCAAAGTCATTAACAGTCATAGCAGTTGCTTTCAGGTTTTGCAACGTTTTAAGCACTCTGTATTTCCATGGCCTCCTCTTAGAGGAAGACAAAACAGTTATGTCAGTGGAGACGCTTGGAACTATTGAAGACTGTGTGTCAGCAGCTGTACTCGGTACTTGAATTCTGGGCTAAGTGTGAAGGTCCAGCAGCTAGGTAACAAAGGCTTGAAAACAGTCATCTCTGTTTATGAGTGATCTCTGTTGTATTTAGAAACCAGCTTAATGGTGGTTTGGTTGAGAGAAATTTGTAATTCTTGTTGGTTTTTGTTCCTTTTTGTCATTCAGTAGAGTCACAGTAACTTTTCCTTGTTCTGTTCCCAGGTTTTCTCTGATATTATATATACAGTTGCAAGTTGCACTGAAAATGAAGCGAGCAGATATGGCAGGTTTTTATGCTGTATGCTGGAGACTGTGACTAGATGGCACAGTGACCGAGTCATATATGAAAAGGTATGTGAGCTTTCTCATTAGAATATGTAATGGCCACTTGTGCAATTCAGTCTAGTAAAAATGGATTTAGTGAAATTCAGTGAGATTTAAAAAGTGTGATCAGATTTTTGTCGTCATAGTTGTAGAACGGACTTTGTGATGCATGTAGTTTTGATAGAAGTTATTTTGTGTAGTGATAAAAAAATATTTTGGCTAAAAAATACCCCTTCCATTTCTGATCTTTCTCATAGCTTGTCTTGAAGATAATTAAGGGAGCATATGGAAACTCGCTTAATACTCCTTCCAAAAAAGCCTAGTTAAATTATGAATAAAATTTTCTCTCACAACTAAAATTGCAATGTAGATGAGCTTTTTAAGAAAAAGTGTGTGTGTAAGTCTTGTAAAGTGTGATTGTGTCTTTAGCCTTTAGAATTTAGAATTATCAGTTTTCTTTCCTGAAAAGTTTTTTTTTTTTTTTCTTTTATTTGATGTGCATGTAGGAGTGTGGTAACTATCCAGGCTTCCTGACTATATTACGGGCAACTGGATTTGATGGTGGAAATAAGGCTGATCAATTGGATTATGAGAATTTTAGACACGTGGTACACAAATGGCACTATAAATTAACTAAGGTAAATAGAGATGCTTAAGACCTTAAGTTTTTGGAAGCATTAATAAAAAAGAAACCAACTTCATTAGATCTAATTTATGATTTAGGCTTCTGTGCACTGCCTGGAAACGGGTGAATACACACATATCAGAAACATCCTGATTGTGCTGACCAAAATCCTTCCATGGTACCCAAAAGTGCTGAACCTGGGTCAAGCCTTGGAAAGAAGAGTGCACAAGATATGTCAGGAAGAGAAAGAGAAGAGACCTGATCTATATGCATTGGCTATGGGGTAACAACAACTTACTTTAAGAAAGTGGTTAAAAGTGGATCATGAAAGGCATCTAAAGACTCGGAACTGTTGCAGTCCTAACGTTTGATTTTTACCCTATCACAGAAGATTCGCTATCCTGCATCTTGGTGCTGGCAGTGTGAATGAAAACATTCATTTTGTGCTGGATGATCACTAATTCCCTTTGCAAGACTCTAGTAAAACACTTTAAGTAGTAAAGATTTCCACTCACAGGGGCATAGCTTAGTTTTAGAGAAATAATATAGCAACAAGGAGATAGGGATAGTAAAATGAGGAAAGCCAAGGGCCATTCCTGCAAGACTGCTTAGATTTTGGAAGTTTATATGATTCTAAAATGCTTAGTTACATGTTCCGTCTTTCTGTGGTGAATGTGGAATCATCCTCGTGTGCATGAGGGGCAGCTCAGGTTACCTGACCAGTTTAAGTTTTGTCAGCAGGCAGTTTGTTCCATGTGTTTTCCAGGTGTGTGTGGTGGTGATGAAGAGGGTATGGAAGTAGGGCTGCTTCTGTGTCTGGCGGGTTTGTTTTTTTTATTCTTTTGAGCTCATCAATAAAGGGGGAAGAAACTGCATATCAGCTAGGAAAAACTGTGAAATAAATAACAGATGAACTGTTAGATTAGATCCTCATTTAAGATTCAACACATGTTTTGCTTTATGTTTGTGCATATTTAACAATCTGTGCGACTTGCAGCTATTCTGGACAGTTGAAAAGTAGGAAGCCTTTCATGATACCTGAAAATGAATTTCACCACAAAGACCCACCTGCCAGGAATGCCGTACCTGCAACAGTACAAAATGGGCCAGGTGGTGCTGGGATGCCAACGTCTCTCACAATAAATACAGTTAGACTGGAAGAGGGCACTACTGAGGAGACTGGTAAGCACACATAGGATTATTATATGTTTATTTTTTAATAGAGTTTCTCTGACATTACAAGCTTCTCTCAAAATTTGTCTCACTAAGCTGAAAAGAAAAAATGTAAATGTGATGGTGAATAGGATCAGTGTGTATTCTTTATTTTGCCTTGCTTCTGGGAGGGAACATTCTTGATCTAATTGCTTACATGAATATGCTTAGCTATGTGTTTTATTTTAACCAATAGGATGTATATTAACTTGTTGAAATTGAACTGTTCTCTATTTTAAACAGATAAACTAAAGGAGAAGTCTCAGGGTGTGGTGAAAGTTATTAATAAAACTGTCAATGCTGCACCAAAAGTTACAACAAGCAATGGAAACAGTGCATCTAATAGGTGGGGAAAAACTATTCTTACACATTGTCTATTTTCTTCCTTCCAAGACACAGCACTGTACTTAGAAATGACCTGCCTTTTATTTTTACTTTTGGGTTCCATATAAATTGTTTCCGTTTCTTTAGAGTTTAATAAGTGAGATTATTTCTTTCAAAATACACATCTCTACTGATCTGACATTGTTAAATGCATTCAATTTGACCTAAAAAATAAAACAGATGAGAATATTTGCTTGTTGCTGTTCTGATAAAGAAACAGCAGATCTGAAATCATACAGTGACTGCTTCAGGAAATTCTATCAAACCTTCAGTAGGAAAACTTTGGTGATAAAACTCGAGCTGTGTTTTGTATCCATGCTAATTGGCCTTTTAATTTTTGATGCAGCAAAATTATTAAAGAGAAAGATGATAAAGAAAAAAGCGGGAAGGAAAAAGATAAAGAAAAAAAAGACAAGACTCCAGCTGCCACTCCGGAGGTGAAGGCACTTGGGAAGGATGGGAAAGAAAAACCAAAGGAAGAACGAGCAAACAAAGAGGAGAAAGCAAGAGAGATCAAGGAGAAAACGCCAAAATCTGACAAAGAGAAGGAAAAAGTCAAGAAAGAAGAAAAAGCTTCAAAAGAAGAAAAATCCAAGACGGTTGTTACCATCATTGAGTCAAAGTCAACTGTAGAAAAGGAGAGAGAAAAGGAGCCATCCAGAGAAAGAGATCTAGCAAAGGAAATGAAATCCAAGGAAAATGCTAAAGGAGGAGAAAAGGTGCCAGTAGCTGGGTCCTTGAAGTCACCTGTTCCCCGATCAGAAACATCAGAATCTGAAAGGGGTGAGTTTGCTTGTCTGGAAAAATAGAATATGTGAATGGAAAATCCCTGAACATCGAAAAATGCTAGAGAAGATAAAAAGAACCCTTCGTAGTGGCAAGGATTTTGGCATTGGCTTTTCCATACTGTGCCTAAAGTAGGTGGTCAGGATATCTCCGAAAGGCAAAATATTTGAATGTGTCAATTTCACATGTCTTCTGTGAATGCTTATTTTCACAAGGCCTATCATTTTTTTCTACTACAAGTCTAAACAGTCTTATTAAAATATATTTGTAAAATTTTGACCTCAAAAGTTTTATAAAAATGTGATGCAAAAACCTCACTAGTGTACTCTGAGACTAATCGCAACCTTTGAATTGAAGAAAACAGGGAGAGTGGAAGATGTAGGTCTTTGTGCCTAAGGAGGACACAGTAAGCTGTAACAGTTGCTTCTTATGTTAAGGGTTAGCAAATCCTTAATGTTGATATTTTAAGCTTTTATGATCTGAGGCTGATGTTGAGTTTTTTGCTTGTGCTACTTAAGGCAAACCACATAAGGGAGGGTTATGATGCTTTTTGTTGCATTCACCTTCTCAGGGTCTTCATAGCAACTCTGAAATTCAGATACTTCCATAAAGTGGGAGTTTGAAGTGGGCATAATTTTGCAGCAGTTTGTTCACATTACACTTCTCCGGCAAACTTTTATAAAGAGGGTTAAGGCATGCTGGTAACTCTGGATAGCTTAAGGAAAACAAAATTTGCATAGTGGTAAAAACTGAATTCTAGCTTCAACTATGTTGGTACTTCAGTAAGTGTTGTTATTGGATTATCCTCTTTTAACTGTGTTTTAATAATGCCCTTGTTCTGTTCTTTCCTCAGAACAAAAACGCCGCAAAGTTGATACACATTCTTCTCCATCACATTCCTCAACAGTAAAGGTTAGTATAGCCTGAGGAAGGCAGCACCCATGTTAGGCTCACGAGTTTGGGATGCCAGTATTCGACTTCCGTCAAGTTTTGTGCCAAGTATACACTGGAGCCACTGGAGGTTTTATGTTGCATTAGAAAATGCATTCCTTTTCTTTATTGGCGGACTGTCTTTTTTTTTTTTTCTATAAAAATATTTTTTAATTAACCAAAATAATACTTCAAGGACCTAGCACAAATTTTGTAAAATAGTGTTTGGAAATTGCAAGAGAATTTTTACACAGAAGTGCCTCATTGCTTTAAGCAGTCAGTTTTTTTGGAGTGCAATGGTAGCTACAAGCAAACGAGTCTTTGCAACAGAGTGGAGCATATTTTTCTGCACTTCTATTGAAGAATCTATAGCACTGAAGATTCCTGGATGATACGGGATGTACGATACCTCTGAATTCATCAGGCTTCTTGATGAGCATCATACCGATATGTGCCTTCTAAGGAGGAGTCTTGAAAGGAGTTCCATTTTAAAGTCTCCTTGGTGATCAGTTCTCCTGTAGTTGTGTATATTCAGTGCGCATGCAGCTTCTGTTGTACCTTCCCTTCGAGGTTTGTTTATTCCCAGTGGGTTCCCACCATGTTGAGCCCTGCGTTACGATAAAACCAGATGTGGCAACCAAGCCTCCTACCCAGCAAAGAGAAACCCCAAGCATTCAAGCGCAGCACAAAACCATGGGCGTAGCCTACTTGAAGACTCAGGGTAGCCATTCCTTGCTCCATATTTATATTATTTCTAAACCATCTATGTTCATGGAATCTTTGAATTTGCAGTACGTTGAACATTTAAAACTGTAAGTTACTAATTCTTCATCAAGAGCACTGTGGATTATGTGGGTCTTTAAACTTCACCATCTTACCAACTCTAGAACAAGCTCTTCTTTTTTTTTTCTCCTGTTTTTTTTTTTTTCCAAACAGTACATCTTTTTCTATGTAAGATTTACTTGAAAGCTTTAGCTTAATTTTGGAGAACTCGAGTAGTTTTTACTAGTTTTGAGGGAATAAGTGACAGTGATAACTACTCATAATGATGAAGATTTTTGTAAATGGCATCAAGTCATTCCAGAGTGACTTCTACCACATTTAACTGAAAGTGGAGAAGATACAGGTTTAAAAGTATTTCAAGCCTGTTTCACCTCTGGTTCAGCTGTTGAGAGTTAAGACTACCTTTTCTCTATATTTTATCTAGGCAGAGAGTGTTTTTTCACTGTTTTAGGAAGAACTAGATACAAACATTTTGTAGTTTATTTAAAAACAGAGTCTAGAGAACAGATATTATTGTCTTTTTTTTTTTTTTCCCTTCCTTCTTTCTTTTTAATAAGTATTTCACTTCCTAGCTTTATTCAGAGTACAGTATTAACATAAGATTTATTCCAGAAGGAGTAGCTGTTTTTTGTTTCAAGGGTACGGCCGTGCTTCCCAAAGTCCCTCTGGTTTCTGAAAACTATTCCAGCTCACGTGTCATCTCCGTTCATTTTCTACAGGACAACCTCAACGAACTCAAGGATTCTTCAGCAAAGGTTTGAATCTTTTAGAAAGCACCAAAGTTTATTTTCATGTTTTGTTGCAGAGAGAAGTTAACTTTTGCTCTTGTGGCAAACTCCATCAGAAAATTAAAATTCCGTTCCTGTAAATGTTAGTGTAGTAATAGGTTTTGGGTTTTTTTCCTACTATATAGAACTTCTATACAGAAGAGAAGGTTGGTTATGTAGAAGCAACATAACAAAAATCCACTGAATATTGACTGAATCATTCAGTCAATATGTTGAAGAGATTTCATGGGCCATATCTTTTCTGTTCCCCTCTGAAACTTGTAAATGTATAGAAATACCCTTATGATTAGGCCATTCAGTTGCGTGAAGAGCTAATAAATAGCTAAAATAGTTCTTAAAATAGTTTGGGGGGATGTGTGAATATACCAATTAAAAACAGCAGCCAGTTAAAGAATATCTGACACACATCTCTGGAATATCGTTACTCTTTCATCATACAATTGTGTTCATGTTTGAGTGCTATAGTACTGTTTCTGAGCATCACGGACAACCTCCTAAATTACCATCTTTGTGCATTTGCTTCCTGTAAATGCTATTCAGATTCCCTGTTTTGTGAGAAGGAATACTAAAGAGTGCTCTCAGGAGTTCAGAGAATCAGAATCCCAGGCTGGAAGCAACTTCAAGGATGAGCTGGTCCAGTCTTTCTTGGCAAAAACACGGTATAAGCAAGATGGCCCAGCACCCTGTCCAGCCAGGTGTTGGTGTCCAATATTGGGGGATCCATTACATCCCTGAGGAGATTTTTTCCAATGGCTGATTATTTTTCATGTGGAAATTTTCCTCTCATGTCCAGTTGGAATCTCCCTAGGAGTAACCTGTACCCATTACCCCTTGTGTTTTCCATATCTCCATCGCCTTTGTAGCCCCCTTTTAAATGCTAGGTCATGGTGACAAGATTTCCCCTAAGCCTTCTCTTCTCCCCTGAGCAAACCTGTTCTCTCTGCCTTTCCTCCCAGGGTGCCAGACTTCTGGGACTTGGGTCATCTTTGTGGCCCTTCTCTGGACCATCTCCACATCTTTTTTGTATGGCAGAGGCCAAAACTGAACACAGTATTGCAGGTGTGGCCTGACAAGCACTTGAGATACTATGTTTTAGACAGATTCTGTAACTATTCTGTTGCATTGTTAGAACTCAAGCACATAATAACTGTTGTACACTAACAGTCACAACCATTGCAAATGTGCTCATGCATCAGGGTATGTGACTAAAGGGAAATGGATCCAGTCTTCTAAAGTTGCTGTAAAGATCTTTGATTGCACAGTCAGTACTAATGTGTAACTAAACAGTACAGATATTTATCACTTGGAAAACGCCAGCCATTCAGACTTCTGGATAATTTTTGGGTTTATCTAGGATTACTTATATTCATTTCATCTAAAAATGCATAATGGATTACCACTTCCTATTCTGTGAGACTGTAAGGGACACTTGCTGATGGATTTTTAATTGAATCTTTCATTTGCCAACTATACCTGCTTATAGGAAGAGTGTATATAGGAACTGTCTTTTTAATCTTATAATTGAAGTTATAGTGTCTATAGATTAAGTCCAGATACTTTTATAAATCGTTATCATGATATCGTGTGTATTTAATTTCTGGTTTTAGTTAAAAAATTATAATATTTGTGTTGAGCTCACTTCTACCTGAAGTATGGTATATATGGGAGTCTATATAATCTCACTCGACCCTCCTTTATTGTGTTAGCCAAGGTTCAACTGGCTAATTGAAATTTTGCTCACATTTTCATTAGCTAATCTATATTTTTAATTAGAAATATGTATTTTGCTTATTGGCACACTGATGTAATCAAGAAAGCAGTGGAATTATTTGTAATTAAATGATTAACAAAGTTTTACTTTTCTAGTTAATTTGAAAAGTTACATTTTAGGAATAACTATAGTGTGTTTTTCTAGACTTAGCAGGAAGCATATTGCAGTTGTGTGACTTTGTAATGTGTTTATTCTTTTAGTGCCTGGGGAGTGGAGGGTCCAACTCTTTCCTTCTGCTTCTAAATGTTCTTTTCTAATCTTTCTCACTTAATGAACTAATCTTCGTTCTTCAGTGCCCTTCTAACAGACTTAAAGCACTTCTTGGCAATGTTCCCTGTACATGGTGTAAGACAGATTCTCTTCTTTACTGCCATGTACTCGTTCGAAGAAGGGATGGGACATTCGGAGTTCAGCTTCCACTGAAAGTTTAGAAGTCTAGTGCTGTTGTCTGCTTACAGGCTTCCTTTATTGCTCACTTGGCTTATTTTCTGGAGGCAGACCATGGAAATGTTGGTTTACACTGCAGGTTATAAAATAATGCCAAATGAGTTAGATTTGTGTTTATTTTTTGCTTTGTCATTTGCCCAAGTTACACAACGCACAGCAGTGCCCAAAATTTGATGTGCTTTCAGTTGGCAGCATTTCTGGAAGCAAGTTGATAAAGTTCTTCTTGTAAAGCTGGAGAGGATGGAAGTAGTTTTCCAAAACCGCATTGGAATGGTAGAAGAGCAGTGGAATCTGTCATAAACAGTCATGAGAACATAAGAAATGAAACAGGAGAAAGCAAAGCTATATTTTTGTTTTCTCACATGGAAATCATCTCTGAGAGACAACCCAGTGGGGCTGCTTAGAAAAAACATATTTGCATGTCACTGTCAGCAAAGAAGGAAGCAAGGATAAATTTCCTTGTGAAATAGCATTGTAGGAAATGGAATAAGAAAAGAGTAGTGAGAGAAAAGATCAAAAAGGAAGATCCCTAGTGAAAGAAGTATTGAAAGGTTAGTGTCTGATGTAGGAAGATAACAAAAGTCCAGTTAAGCAATAAAAGGAAAACAGAGCTAACATTGTCAGGGTGACTTTTAACATAGGACTTGTAATCAGGTTTCGGTAAGTTAGACATTTACTGGAGAAATGACAGGATTAATTTAATTCAAAGAATAAGGGTACTTGAAACTCTTAATTGGTTTGGTGCAAGTGATTTCTAGATTGTTATAAACTAATCTTTCACTTACCTCTTTTGTTGGTGCCCTTTTCAGTAAGGTGTCTCTCAAAAAAGAAATACAGAGCACATTTTAGTGAAAAGATGTATTTTCCCCAAATAAAATTATTAGCTTATGGAACTGGGGAAAGATTAAAGTATACTGATTTCATTCTGTGTGCTGCTGTTACTTAAGTGTATCAAATACCAAGGAAGTTGGTTTTAGTTTAAAATGTGCTCTTAATATTTCTTAAAAATATCTACCTTGTATTTAAAAAGATAGACCTAGTTACTGTGATGTATCTGTATTTATATAATACATGTACCAGCTTATATATATATAAGTATACATATATAGAGGTAAACACATACATATATATATAGTAGCATTTAAACCTTGCCAAGTGTTACACTTAACATTACTGTGACTTATTTTCTCTTCTTTCCTGTAACCCAAGTTTATATTCAAAATACTCAGCTCTGTGAAACTAGTACATTTTACAGAGCATATCATAATTGGTTAGAAGAGATTGTGAAATAAATCTAGAACATGTTACAGAAGAAAACAATTCTTTTCTATTCTCAACTGTTTTTATCATCTGAAGTTTAGGACTTAGATGAACTAAGACACATTATTCAAAGTACTGGATTGCATACTTGGTTGATAAAGGTTATTCTTTAAAATTTAATTAAATCTTGCTTAAGTGGCTGATTCCATGAATTTGTTCCAGGCAAGACTGCAGGTGTTAAGTCAATCCAGTGATGTGCACATCCTCTTTTTGTAGCTCTGCTGGCTGATTTGTGTTCATGCATCCAACAGTGCTGGTGAACAGAGTTTGTAGGTATTTAATACAAGTGGTTCAGTTAAGGGAAAATATTCTTGAATTTCCAGTGTTGAGTTAATAAGCTGTAGGTTAAATTATAGATGGCAAGTTTGAATGTGCCTTCAGTCTTCTTGTTTTGCTACTAAAGTATTTATGTTTAATTTTGGTTGTTGAGCTAGATCTGATATGTAAGCTTTTTATTTACACATCTAGGAATACATATTAATATTTGGTGATGTTGCCTTAATTTAACAGCACTACATAAACCACACTACTCCAACACTGTCCAAGAGTAAGGAGAGAGAAGTGGAGAAGAAAGATTTGGACAAGTCAAGGGAAAGATCAAGAGAGAGAGAGAAGAAAGATGAAAAGGACAGGAAAGATCGAAAAAGGGTTGGTGACATTTTTAATGCATAAGTTCAGAGAGTTGGCATGTGCTTGAAAAGCCTTCTGTTCCAAGTCCTTGTAGTAATAATTGACTGTACAGCCCATCTGAGCTGAAGTGACCCAGAACTGGCTTTTCGGTTCTGTTACTCTTTGAAAGGTCGGTTTGCAATAACATATTCAAAACTTTTCCTCCTCAAAACCGATCTCAAGAAACTTTACACAAGATGGAACAACTGAGTTACATTTTAAGTTTTCAAAAAGAAGTTCTCCAAAATGACACAGTAAAAGCAGGTGCTGCTTCAGGAGTATGTTTCAGTCTGCTAACATCCGCGTAATTGTATTTGGTGCCAGGATCATTCAAACAGTGACCGAGAGGTACCACAGGATTCAACTAAGCGACGCAAAGAGGAAAATGGCACAAGTATGTATTTCACTTTTTTGTGTGTGTTTATTATGCTTTTACTTGCTGTGAGTTACAGCTTCCTGTTCTGTTTTTAGCTGGTTCTTCAAAACACAGCAAAAGTGAAAGTCCTTCTGATTCTCCTCGCTTGAATGAAAAAGAAAAGGAGAAAAACAAATCAAAATCTTCAGGAAAAGAGAAGAATGATTCAATCAAGGCAGAAAAGATGGAGAAGAGTTCCTCTGGTAGCAAAAAGGTAAAATAAGCTGTTCTCATTTTTTAAAATCTTTTTTCTCATTTTGTTGATTTTTTTTGTTGTTGTTGACAGAACAAGATGGTTTTTTTCCCCCCTTAAATTTTATTCCTACTGTATGTATTCTGTCCTTATGCAAAAGATAAGCTGTGAATGTGTAGAAAAATGCTTCTGAAACGTCTTGTGGCTTTAAATATTTTAGCAATCACTCCTTGCAGGATAAATTGGAGGGCTAGTTCATTTTGGCAGTAAGTAGAAAAATTCAGAATTTATACTTCAGGTTTTGAATAATCTAGAATATTTGCAGGCTGCTTTAGTGAGCAAATATATGAAAGCAGGCTTACATATAAACCTGTCTGTAGTTCAGATCTTCATATGCATATGTCAGCATGGCTGGTTTTTTGTGAAAACAGGTCAGAATGTTGTCATTGTAAACCACCAAACAGTAGTTTCCAGTCATAACTCCAGTGCTAGTGGTCATCAGAGAACTGGAAGTGAAGGTTAAAATAATCTCAGAAATCACAGAAACTGAGTACTGGCCATTTGACTAATCTTTTTTTTTTTTTTTTTAGCTGTGTCCAGTTGTAATGTTAAATATTACAGTCCTTCTAATCAGATTGTGCAGTGTGTACCATAATAAGCTATTCCCTGTATGTGTATTTTTAAAGGAATCAAGACATGATAAAGAAAAAACAGAGAAGAAAGAAAAGCGGGACAGTACTGGAGGGAAAGAAGAAAAGAAACAATATCCTTTTACACATTAGTATTTCAGAAAAGTACGGAAAATGAGCTTTTTTATCGTATGTAGCACAATACAGGGTTTTTTTCCTTAACGTTGAATCTACTCATAAGTCTTCAGACAAGCACAGATAATGAAGATTCTTTCAGTCAAGGTAAATATTTTTACAATTTGCTTTGTTTGGTT
>VXAU01002245.1:0-14738 GCA_013399695.1 Formicarius rufipectus
CCAGAGAGGTTATGTTTTTATTTCCAGAGGCTGTAAAAAAAGAGAAAGCAGAAAGGGGGAGAAGGAAAATCTAGAAAAAAGAGGAACCAAAAAGAACTGTTACTGACATAAATGTTAATATTTTCAACCAAACAAAAATCATTGTGGGTTAAATCTGTTTCACGAACATATTCAAATATTTAATTCCAAATGGAAAAAAAATAATCAATTAAACACCAAATGTTGTCTGATCATCAGCTTTTCTGATCTTCACCAGCTACCTACCACAAAGCAAATCATCAAGCTAATTGTTCTGATACCAATTTCTTCATATGCTAGAACAGGCTTCTGTTATAGTAATAGAAAATTGTACCTTAATAGACAATAATACCACTTCTGTTGGCATTGTTTCTCTGACATTCCACGGACTGAAAAGAATTGCTTTGTTGGGCAAATACCATGCCTCTAATACTGATTACACAGTGCCAGTAGATTTCAGCATCTGTAGATGTTGGCACTGATTTCACCTTTATATGGGATTGTAAAAGTAATTACTAATTGGATTAAAGTCAATGGAGTCCCTCTAAAATGACTAAAAGTGTTTATAGCTGGAAAGCATTGGCCCTTAAATGACGAGATAGAGATACTCTGTTCCTCCAGTTATTTCAGTGGGGTTATGCCACTTCCTTGCTAGCAAATCTCTATTGGACTAGTTTGCAGGAATTATATATAATTTAATTTTGTATTAGAATAAATTTTTTTTTTACATTTAACTTGAAAATTCTCTGTATTATTTCAGTTTAATAATTTTAGCCTGTTGCAGACTCCATAAACATTTTTCATGAACTGGATTTAAATTCAACCTTGGAGTATTTTCAAATCAAAGTTTCTTGAAGAAAAAGTGAAATAAATAGTCTCCTCCAAAGAAGCAGTTCTTGTCAAGACTCATTAGTAAGGTAAATTAGGAAAGACCATCACAGTTATTGCTTGCAAGCCAGGGACAAGTCTACCATTAGTGTTGTAACTGAGAAAGAATTGATGTTTGCCAGTGAAGTACCTATAACCCATTTTGGACCATCAGGATCTCTATAGATACATTATGCCTTTCTCCATCACTAGCTTTGTCTATTGCAGCCTTAGACTGGCAAACTTTTCAAAATCTAATAGTTCATTAAAGAAAAGTATTTGGTTTCATGCTTTATTTGAGAAGAACATAGAGTGTCATGTGTCCAAGAATAGAACTCGTTATTCAGCTCTTGCGGCATTATTCATGAAGTTTCTGAAAATTAAGGTGACTTCAATTAGGAATTGTTTCGATCTGCTTTTTCAAGACACATCAGCAGCTATAGCAATATAGCTAATGGCTGCATGTCTCCACAAATTGTCGGTTTGCCCCTCTTTGCTAATAAGGTACAGGAGAATCATGAGAGGTAAGATGGGAAATAAAATATTGTTAAAAAGTATCCATTAACAGAAATTGTCTCAAGACAATACCTGAGATGAAAGGCCTCTGATAAACAGCAGTGTTGGCTTTGTTGTCATAAATTAAAGGGTTGTAATTATTTGTCTAAATTAATAGCCTAAATAAAAAGAAAGCAAAGGTAACATGAATTCATGTAATTAGAAAGTTGAAGATTACCAAATGACTAAAATAAATTGCAACATGTCAAAGGATAAAGCATTTCCACTTCAATAATGTACAAGAAAGTAGAGGTCACCCTCCTTAAAGAATTAAAAATTTAAATCCTTCTGATGAGAAACTTGCCAAGATCAAGCCAAGTCGTATCTGAACTTCACCTAGTATTGCATTACCTTTTTTGACAGAATATTATCATCCAGAGAGAGCTATATACAGAAGATAGGCAATGTGAAACTAATGAGGTAATAGCAATATATTATGTCAGCAAAACTTTCCCATTTGGCACAGAATTATTACTGAACTACAAGTCTGCAATTTTTATCATAGAGCTTAGCTGCCTTCCAAGAAACAGCTGTGTGAGCACCTTTTTGAGACCAGTTCCTTAAGGTAAAGAGCTGATCAGACCTTATGTCTGTCCATGTCTGTTTTGTTTATGCAGCTGTGAATGGGTAGGCAAATTTCAGCCTAGTCTGTCAGAGGAGTTGTTCTTAAATTGACTTTCTTCCAGAAAAAGCCGCATGAAGTGGTGCCTAGGTAGAGAAGTGGCCTCATTAGTGATTATTTTGGTAGAAAGGCATATGGAAATGGGAGCAGTTGTAAGCCACCCAAGGAACAGTGCACATCAGAACACCTTCAAGAGGCATTGTCTTGGCTTCTGCTTACTTTGCTGAAAAAATGAAGAATGTGCTATGTGGTGAGATGAAAAGGGAGAGCTCATGACGTTGTGGCAGTAGGTCATAAGGGTTTGGCAGATACCTGAGATGGAGAAAGTTAGAGGAGCATGGAAGGGAACTATCATGGAGGGAAATTGAGGGATTCCTTAATTCAGCCGCTGCAGAACAACGTTGATTTTTATCTCCTTTATTTATTTGGTCATTCTGACATTAATAATGTTGCTTTGTTATGAACTCATATATCTTCACCTTCCTGTTCCTTAGTTTGTCTTAAGATCCTAATGAACATAAGACATTGATCAATGATCCTAACATTCTTTCCATATCTTGGAAATATACACACAGTTTTTTTAAAAATAATTTTGTTATTAATCTTCTGAGAAACATAAGTCCAGGTGAGTCTAACTAAAATAATAAGACAGTGTGTAAAGTCAATTTTGGCAAGGATGTCATGAAAATTTTATATGGAGAGAATTAATTCACTTAATGTGTTGCTGGATTAGTGAAACAGACAGTCTGATGACAAAACTGTTCCAGAAAGAATCTTGGCAGTGAGGGACAGTGTTAAGTTTTTTATGCTTGGAAGAAAAAATATGCAGTCCGATAGTTTTAAGAATGAAGGACAATATGATCAACACTGGAACGAGTGAATAAATTGCATGGGGTATATCAGAAATATGTCGATGTGAAACTTACAAAGTTCCAAAAACCATCCAAATAATCACACTGATGAATCATTAGTGGGTTTTTCTATTTGGTTGTTTGGTTTTGGGGTTTTTTTGTGTGTGTGTGTGTGTTTTGTTTGTTTTGGTTTGTTTGTTTTTTGGTGTTTTTGTTTGTTTGTTTTTGGGGTTTTTGTTTGTTTGGTTTTTTGTTTTGCTTTTGTTGTTGTTGTTGTTTTGGGTTTTTTGTTTTGTTTTGTTTTTCCTTTGGAATTTTTTACTGTGATTCTTTCATCTGGTTGTGTGTTGTAAATAAAAAGAAGTTATACAGGAATCATATGTTTCAGCCAGTTTGCAAAGTTTTTGTTGATAATTTTTTGAGGACAAGTCAGAAACCTGATATAGATAAGTAGTCTGCCTAAGCTGCCTCTCTACTCCATAGGGAATGATAAACACTTCCAGAAGGTAACTCAGAACAATCAGAATCATCCTCTATATTCACTGGCTGCACAATGTGTTTATGCATGAAAGGAGTAGATATACCCCAATCAGGATATATTTGATGGGAGACAATTGCTGCAGTGTTCTAACTTCCTCGCTAGTGTGCTAGAATATATTAAGAAAAAAGTGGTACAGCTGTCACACCACATAGTATGTCTGACCTTCTTGTGGAAAGAAGGTCAATCTGTTGTATTTTTGTTAAAATGGGGTCAAAGTGTTTCTGTGCCAGAGCCATATCAGGAGAAACAATTGCTCATGATCCCAATTCTTCTTCAGATTCTGTCAGGGTGACTAACATTATTTTCATACCAGATTCTAAGGGAGAGTCAACACAAACACTTGATATGAGTAAGCACAGATGAATATTGACAGGCTATTAAACATTTGGGATCTTTGTACTAGGACTTCCCTACAGAAGGATCAAATGCAAGACAGACGTAGCCCTTAGCCTCCACAGGGCTAAATCTGAAGATGCTCCACTCTCTGAGAGCACCAAGGAGAATCAGAGGCCAAATTCATTTAACCTTGGAGTGTCCTAACGAGGTGCTTTCCCTGTGCAAATGAAAATCCTTTTCCTGGTAGCGTGGCAATGTTATCTGTCTTACGGAGAATACTGGATTTTTGTTTTAGTTTCTTTCTGACACCATGAACTACCAGGACTAAAAAATATTACTGTTAGCATTGCTTTGGTATTGGTGTAGTCACTGGATATGCCACTTCTGTTGAAAGCACCTAATGAAGACAAACTGTGCCAAAGATGGCCACGTTTGTTTTATTTCAGGAGTGCTTATGATATAATCAAGGACAGACTATAAACCGTCAGCAAAGGTCAGCACTCGGAATGAGCAGTGGAGAATACATCTATAATTGTCCAAATGTCCCCTCTTCCTGGAAACATTTTGCAGATAAATAATTCCAGGAGAAATGAGCATACACACTGATGACTCAGAAATTGCCCTGGCCAAGCTCAAAGATGCATTGACTTTAAACATTAAGGAAGGCTGAACCCACATGCGAGCCAGCATGCACAGAAAGACCTTTTCTTAATCATATATCCTCTCTTAGGAGCATAAATTAATCACCTAATACTAACAGATCACTCCCAGTCCAGATATGTGGGGTTTTGATCTAAATCAGCCTCTAATCTGAGAGTGCTATTTCCAGTGTTAGAGAGGTGTGACATAATGCCTGCCCCATAAACCATGGTAGGTACTGAACTGTAAAACCCATGTGTTCAACAGTGGAGCAGGTATAATTACTTGTAGGCTTCCCGCTAGAAGCTTGGAATTTGGCTATGCATAAATGATTTGTTAATGATAGCAATACATGTGAAAGTCTTTTCTAAGTTTTTTTTTCCCCTGGGTTGAGTGGAGGGGAAGACAAGAATGTGATCAATCCTATCCACTCCCTTTAAAAGAAAAATGCTTCCCCTCCTGAGTGGAAGAAAGAGAAGGGTAAAAAAAAAAAGTGAGAGAAAGCATTTCCCATATGCTTAAAAATACTTAAGATAAAGTAGTGCTAAGCACTAGAACCATACTAAGTACTTAAGAACAGGTGTAAAGCAGAATTACCCTCCCTTCCATTTGAGTTATCATATCAATCATCAAAATATAAGAAAATGAAACCATGGAATGAAAGAAGATATTCATTGCTACTGGGAAAATGATGGGACAGGCAACATATTTGTGAGGCTGATGAAAAGTATCTCTGTGTTTTTGTTTCATTTAGATTTTGTTTCAAAAATAATATTATTTTTATTTTCATAGGAGGAAATAACAAAAGAATATGCTGATGCATTTCCCCTACTTGGAGAACATAATCTCTGAATTACCTTGATATATTAAATGTAAGCCATTACTGTTGCCATTCTGTTTACGCAACTTTTCCAATCAACAGCATCTCCGTGTATGGTGTAGCTGTATTCTTGGACACACATTTCATAGTGTGTGTTATAACTGAAATGTTTTGTTTTCAAACTGATAGTAACTCAATAATATTTATCAATTTGGTGTAATTTCCTCTAGGAAATTAAGTCTTATATGTACATTTGGCTTATGAAGGTGCTGTTGATGGTGATGGGTGGAAGTCAGGTGTGCCTGCATATGCCACTGAAGTGGTGCAGAACAGATATTGGCCGATGTAGCAAAGTTCTCCCAGCAGTTCACTGTACCAAAGTAGTTGACAGAAGGTTCTCAGCCAGGCATGGGAAGTAGGACACAGCGATGTGTGGATGATTATGATTAGATTTCTTGCTAACACATATCTAAATATTGCCAAGGCAATATCTAAATAACTACTTTATAATCTATTACAATGGATCATAGTATCTAAAGGATTATAATTTAAGAAAGTTTGGCTAGAAACACACAGGTTTACAGTCTTTGGCCTTGTAGAATTCACAATTACAAGGCAATAGTGTTTTTTGCTTACCTGTCCAAAAGGTGAGTGTTCTTTCTCTTCTGACTGGATGTACTGTCCAGGCTGGGGATCCACTCAGGAGCTGCCTGCAACCTCAGTAGCCCAGTTTTCCCCTTTGAATCAGTCTCCAGCAACATTTTATACTCCTTTGCAGATTGAAGTGCACCAATGCCAATCACAAACATCTTAATTACCCTACCTCTGGAACACATTACTTACGTGAGCATTCAGACAGTTCTTCCTGCAATCCTCACCTGGTGTTCTTATCTTAGAACACATATTGTCTATACGAGAGGATGCCAAGGGAGAGGGTGTGTGTGTGTGTGTAGGATGCATGTGGAGAGCTGAATATCTGTCATTTTTACACTCTGCAGGGTAAGGTATTCCTTATTTTGTTAACTGAAAGAATAGAGATGGACTAAATGCCCAAGGAGGTTGAAACTAAACAGTGCTGATGAACAAACCAAGAATGGCCAGCATGGTACTGGTTTATATAATGTGGGCTTCTTTTCTTTGGGAAGTGAACTGAGAAAATAATTGCCTTCAGACCTGACTGCACTGTCATGTGGAAATAATTCTCAGGCAGTAGCAGTTGGGTCTGGCTTGAAACCAGCTTTTAGTACTGAGTCTTGGTATCCCATTGCTATTCCCCTAACCTCTACAGCTGTTTGACTATAAAATTTAGTCAGGTGCCAATAACATGTTCTCTGAGCACCATAGTGTGGAAAATGAATAGTTAAGTTTACAACAGATGTCTGATGATGGGTTATTTTTGTCAGGAGATGAATTGTTTTTATTGGATTCTGCTGTTCTGCTGTGCTCTTTGGCTTCATATCTCATTATTTCATCCTATACTGTTTATTTTCATAGATATAAATTTAGTGAATTGAAATATTGGTGTCTGCAGCTGTAGTCTGTCATTTTACATGACTGCTTTTTGTGACTGATCTTACCTAATCTGCTAGACAGAGACAAGTGTCTATTTAGAGCTCCTGGGGTTCTTCATTTTGGCAGAGAGTTGTACCTCTCTGCTGTAGCATAGCTGGGTGTTGGCAGTCTGTATGTTTGCTATATTTAGGTACTCCTTGATGTTTTCAGGTCTGACATACACAACAAGGTTGCTGCATTTCAGCTTAATGGTCATATTAAAATTAGCCTGCTTGGACACAGACAGATTTTTGCAAAGAAGAAGCTGTCTCTATGGCAAGAACTTCTATGAGGGAACCAGAAGTTTAATTCTGAATTATTTCAGCACATAACCTGTTCTTAGTGTTTATGGATAAACAAGGGTTACAAAGTAGGTGCTTTTTAAGGGTCAAAAAGTATTGCACATATTCACTATACTGGGGTTAACAGTCCAAAGCACATTAACTATGCATGTTAAAACCCAGAAGTTTATTGAAAAACCTCTATCAAAGGGATCTTCCTTTTTCTTTCTTTCTTTCTTTGTTTCTTTTTTTTTTTTTTTCTCCACATTACTGCAGCTCTTCAGAACTCAGACATTTGTTCTCAAACAAACCCCTAAACAAGAGCACTCTCATGGGAAGTCATAGATACTTTGTGTAAGTTCTAGTGGAAAGTAATACATGGATTTCTTGACAAAATTTTGTAGATTAAAAAAAAAACATTAAATCAGCAAAAGATGTGCATGCTTAGTAGTGCTTTTGCTTTGTTTCTTTCCTCTATAAAATAACATAAGTGAACTTCTCACCTTTTCAACATTACTTCATTAATGAATGACAGTGAAGACTTGCGGTTCTTCAGGTTAAAAAAAAAAAAGAAAGAACTTACTGTATGATTTGGTATACAAAAGAATACCATGAAATCAGGACTATTGTAAAGGAGAAAAATAGGAAATTATTGCACACTCTCTTCTAGAACACAAAGGAAGGTCAAGCAAATGAACCTAGCAAGTGGTAGGTGAAAACAAACTGTGATTCTTCACACAGCATGCCTTTAAACAGTGGAGCCTATTCACTCAAAAATATTTTGGATACTCATATTTAATAGTTTAAAAAATTGGCTAAATTTACAAAAGAAAAATTTGTTGAAGACGAACTTAGTTAAGGAAACTTATTTCTGCATATTTTTGAATTTCCAAGGAAAATATCTTTATATGTTTGCCCTGTTCTTACTGTTTCCTAGGAGTTTTCTGCCAGTGAGAGATATTGGTCTAAACAGAGCAAAAATATGTCTACTGTTCAAGTGTAAAAATTGTCTGTACTGGTTCAGTGGTGTGTTGTTTTATTGCCCTAGAGGAGGCTGTGGTTTTTTTACCCTATCTTTGATGTATACTGAGTGACTCATTTCATTTATATTGTTAAGTGGTCATGGAGTAGACAGAAGAATTGAAATCCTTCTGACTTCTCATTCCAGATTATATCTCGGAATCCAGTTTAGCAGAACCCCTCTGGTGTACTTAACGCAATTCAGTGCACTCCAGACTTACCCAAGATATTTCCAAGTATGCTTCTGGGATCCTAATTAACTCACTTACCTAGCTTTGTCATAGACTTCAATAGTTTTAGCCTAACTATGCAAAATGGACTGGGCCAAGCACCTCCTTTGCTTTCAGTAATTTTATGACAGTAGCTTTTTTCCCTTTTCATGCTTCATCTTTCCTGTAGGTTAGTCCTAGATTCATATCTTGAGAACATTTGCTATTGCCAGGGAAATTAACAGGTTTCACCTCTTATCTATCTTGACTGACTAGGCCACTCTTACAGCAATTGCAATATTTGATTCTAACCATATGCAAATATTTATAAATGTAACAAATAAGTACTCTAATCTGGGAGTGATTTACTGCTTATACTCTTTACATGTATGTGGCTTTCAGCATTATCACAAAACTGAATGGAAATCACACAATAGATATTAACTAACTCCTGAGAACAACTTTTGTAAAATAGTGCTCCTTATTCATATATTAGTACAACTCTCCCACCCCACCCTCCACAGGGTTATGGATGGGAAATAAATTATTCAGAGTTTGAAAATATGATGTATTTGGTGCAGTGAATTCACTAGAGACATCTGAAGAAAAATTCAATGTGGTCATAGTGGCAAAGTGAATTAAATTTTCCCCAATAAGTTGAATATCTAATAGACTGAAGAAGTGAGAGTGTAGGGAGTTATAATGGAAGAAAATGCACTAGTCAAAGTCTGATTTGCTGTGGAATGGAGAAGAACCCATACATTTTAACGGTATGAAAATAGCGATACATTACATCATAGATGCCATATTGGAAGGGAAAAGTGTGGTGGTTGAAATGGTGCTGTTGGCTAGACAGGTTTTTTTGTTCCCCCTTCACAGAAGAAGAATCACTTTCAACTGAATTCTTTTAATTGCTTCTTATTTCTCCATTGCCCTGGGAGAAATTATGTATTTGGACATGTTTTTTGAATCACTGACTAGCCTTTTATCAAAACACACAGAGGGAGAAGAAACAAGACAAAGCTAAATTTTAGATACAGAGTTATGAGAAATTTAAGCCCTGAACATATACCAAATGATAGAAAAACTTGTATGTGATGTCACCCCTTTCAGTTCATCAACTCCTTATATACATACTCCTCTACATACACTCCATATGTGAAATATTATGGACAGCACAAAAGTGGATAATCGTATTAGTGTGAACACATTAAAATTTTACATAATAAGATCTTTTATTTATCATATGTTAAATGAAGAACACAGAGAATTCAGAAATTGTGTCACTTGCCTGCTGCTTATTAGCAATAACTGTTTCCTTGGAAGTGTTCCTTATCTACAACACAAAAGTGCCAAATAAAAGGTTTAGTTATAATTTTTCATTTAAGTGAGCTTTTCATTAATTTCTTCAACAAATTAAAGCAATAAGAACAGTAATAGAAATCCTTTGACAGTATTAAACTACACCTTTATTATACCTTAATCACTCAAAAAAAGTGCCTGAAAGGAAAACATTAAAACCACAAATGCATCTGTGATTAATAACTGGAATTACATTGTTTTGATTGTGTTTTTTCATTATGATTTTTTTCCTAAAAAAAAAAAAAAATTGCCAGTAAACGGGATCTTAGTACAAATCCAAGTTTATCTAAAAAGTGTGAAGAAAAAAACCTACTGAAAAGTATGAGGAAAAACCCATAAATTTGAAGAGGAAAATAAAGTTTTTCCATTTAATTTTCCTATTTTCTATTTATCAATGCATTTTCAATTTATTTTATTTTTCTGATTTGTCTTCTGAAATGCTTAAAAGACTGTTATTCATGCATAATATGTCAGGGGAGGCAACTGTCGGGGACTGCCGAGAGGACAATTTTTACCAATGGATGAAACTGTCTGCTGCCAACTAGAGACTGCCACCTAGAGACACCAGCTATATACCCTTTGCCATAGAGCTGCTGTTTTTGCATGTTTTTATACTGTTCAGGTGTTATAGTTAGGATAAAAGATGTATTAGATAGGTAATTATTATCATTCTATTACTTCTGTATCCTGCCCCCAGCTCATGTTGCAGGCGTGGCTTCAGTGCCATGTTTGTGTCATTCGGTGGCAGAGAGGAAAAGGCGAGGTTTTCCCCTGGTGCTCTGACCCACGTGGGCTCCCAGGATTGCTCAACAACCTGACATTATTGCTTTTATGCTTTTCTGTTTTTTGCTTTTCTGGTTGCTGGTTTTTTTCTTTAATGTTAATCTGAAATGGGCGGCGGGCGTTGGCCGAGTGGCGTAGGCCNTCCCTTTTCCTTTTGTGTCACGATCCACCCCTAACTCCACCCAAGTTCTAGAATGCTCCGACCGAACCCAATAAGAGTCCCATGCGCTCCTAATAAAGTGTTCACACTTGTGCACACCTGTTCACAACCTCCCCTGTGTGAACCATTCCTTCTTCCCTTCTGGACTGCGGCAATAATATTTCTGATATCAAAATCTTTTATAATAGAAAGGTCGTTTCATCTGATAAAATATCATATTTAAATAACTTGTGAGTAAAGAATTGAAAAACATAGTCACATGAAAAACTGTATAAATATGATCCCCATTAATTCTTGCTCACACATGGCAATATTTTGGGGGTGGGATGGTTATTCAATTCCCTAGGCCCATTTAGAGTTCATGTACATATATTATGTACATGAGTGCAGAATAATAATAATGTGCATCTAAATTAGTTTCTTTGAGGAAACCAATCCCTTCAGACCTCCTTCAGACATGCATAAAAACATTGACTGCAATATCAACAGTATATAGAATTTGAGATGTATAATGGCTTATTCAGCACAATAATATAAAATTCAGGGGGGTTTTTTTGTGTTATTTATTGTATGTTAAGCATGCTCTGAGTATGTGTGCTGATTTTGGCTGGGCCAGAGTTAATTTTCTTCAGAGTGGCTAGTATTGGGCTTTGTATCAGATTTGTCCTGATGACAGGATTGATAGTATAGAGGTGATTTTGTTATTGCTGAGCAGAGCTTACATAGAGCCTTTTCTGCTTTTTATACTGCCATGCCAGCAAGGAAATTGGGAGTGTATGGGAGGCTGGGAGGAGACACAGCCAGGACACAAACTGACCAAAGGGATCTTCCAGATCATATGGCATCATCAGTATATAAAGTGGGAAGAAGGAGAAAGTGGGACACATTTAGAGTGATGGCACTTATCTTCCCAAGTAACTATTAAACATGATGCAGCCCTACTCTCCTGGAGACAGCTGAACACCTGCCTGCCCATGGGAAGCAGTGAATTAATTGCTCATTTTGCTTCACTTATGTGAATGGCTTTTGCTTTCCCCATTAAAGTTTTGTATCAATCTCTGAGTTTTCCAACTTTTACCTATCCAGTTCTCTCTCTGATCCTACTGTTGAGGGAGTGAGTGGCTATGTGGTGCTTGGTTGCTAACTAGAGTTAAATCATAGCAGTGTGTATGATGGTTTAGATTCTGTGAAGATCTTCAATGCTCTCTGTCTCCTGGAATTTGATTTGGCAGTGAAGCACCCTGACAAGTTTTGACAGTTTTACACTTTGTCAGAAATGATCTTGTAAGTATTTGAAGATATCTAATCAAAAAGGAAGGTATCTAATGAGTATTTAATTTATGGCCTTAAATTTTTCTTAAACTAATTTTCATGTATCTAGGTTCTTCTTCACGGTTCAACAATTAGAATAATTGTCTTTGTAGCATGTTTTATATAGACAAATATAATATTTCTTTGTTGTGTACACATTCAGTATCAATTGAAATACTTCTGCTTCATCAGGCTATTGGAAGACTGTCAAACAGTTGTCTCTCTTTATAAGAAAAAGAGTTTATAGGGATTCTGAAGTTCAGATTCTGGGATTCCCTTCCTCTTATAACTTGTCCGTGCTCTTTATCCCTCTCTACCTACCTCAGTCTGATATATCTATGAAAGTAGCTGTTTGTTTTTGTTTTTGTTTTTTTTTTTCAAGTTATAGAATTGGGGATCTAGTCAACACTAGGCATGGTGCAGGCTTAAAAATAGACTTAGACAAAAAAAAAAAACCACAATATTGATGCTCTAGGTGTTATGCTAAGACAGGGGTAAAATATGTTCACTTTCATTAAAAATGTAGGAAGCATGAAAGAACCATGTACTCAGAGCTCTAAATTTGTCATGTTTGATACATAGTTGAATCAGAAGAAATATCTTGCATTCTGGACAAGGGATAAGCATAGCCCAACATGGGCTTGCTGTCCCAGCACTGTCATTAAGGAGCTCTCCACCAAGGGAGAAGAGGTTCAGGGTCAAATATTCTGTATCCATGCAGTAGAAGGCATATTGTCTTTAGTATTGCACTGACTGGCAGCCCTACTTTAAGGACATGATCTTCCAGTGGTTTGAAGAGTGGAAATGATCCAGTCAACTTTAGTGGTGCAAATTCAGAGTTGAGAGGAAAGACTTTGCCAAAGTTTTACTCCTGAACTGAAATGTTATTGGCTGACATCAGTGTCTCTGCAGAGGAATGAATCACTCATTGGGAAATGATGGTTTACACCTCTGTAAATTTGTAACAATTGTAATAAGTCAAAAGAAAAAAAAGAAACCAAAACCTCCTACACAAGAAGCTATCACTAAAAAAAGGAAATTTCTCTAAGTTTTTATAGTGTCCCAAACAATTTTAACAATCCTTATATTCTACATAGTTTTTTTGGGAATGAAGGCAATGAGGGGAAACTGAAAAAATATCTTCAAGATTTTTAACTGATTTATGTTCATGTTGTTTGAATCCTACCTGGCTGCTGCATACCTTTTTTCTTTTTTATGTTACTTCCTTTTGTTTCTGAAGAGAACACAGGAGGGAAATGGAAAGCAGTCTATTGTTTATAAGATCAGGGACTTATCAGACAGCTTTGGTACTTATGGATGATGTTTGTTTGGGTCTACAGTGACTCTGTTATGAAAGCATATAATTTCAAGATCAGTAAACCCTTGTGTATCTCCACCAGCTCATCCCCCCCCAAAGACAAATTCTACATGTCCAAGTTATGCTTGTTCCATTTCAATTCAATAGAAACAGTTATGTAAATAATGGTTTTAAATATAACCTCTGCAAAATGTCACCACTTGATGAGAAAAATAATTCAATTAGAAAGTCTAGTGGAATCTTAGTCCTGTGATATGTAGGTGACATGGAATTAAAAGGGAAGAGGGAGTGAGAAGACGAAAATGACACTAATGTACCAAATTTGATATTAATACTTTTGCTTTTGGCAACTAAAACTTGACAAGAATACAGACAATGCTGCATTGCATTTTTTCTATATCTCAAGATTATTGTCATATCCTGAAAGCAAGTCAATTTCTAACTTTAGTACTAGGCACACAGCACCATGGCATCATAGATGAATCTCATATCCCTTCAGTCTCATGAAAGCTACAGAGTTCTGTTGTTAGCTAGTTAAGAATACAGTTAAGTGAAGGCAGACTTGTTCCTATCATGAGTGATTCATCCCATCCCTCAGATTTTTATTTCAAACTAATTGAACCCTCTCATCAGGACTTACTAGTTTCTCATCATTGACTACAGACTTAACATTGGCTGAGCCTTAGACTGGACACCTGACGAACCAGAGATAAAGTGAGACAAATCACATTTACAGTCTTTTGAGCAATACAGTTCTGTATTCACCCTGAGCTTTAGCTGTTCTGCTATACAGTCACATATCTTCACTGCAACCTATAGGGAAATCAGACATACAGCCTCAGAGCCTATTCAGAGTTTCTTTTATAGATTTATTCTCATAAAGTCCAAAGTAATAGAAATATATAATACAGACGGATTTTTTTTTTCATTCCTCTACAAATCAGATGCAGAAGTTAGTCCAGTTGCAGGAATCTTAAATAACAGGTTTTAATTTCGTCATATTGGTGCTACTCAGCATTCCTGAAAGAGCAGTTGTGCCAGTGGGATTCACAAAAGTTTTACTACTGAAGTGAGGTCGGACTTATCAGACAGAATTTTAATGTAGACCACCATTTTCAAAGATATCTGAAAATGAGCTCTAGTAATGATTGTCAGAATACAGTGACTGAAATATTTCAGTGAAATACCAAAAATGTTGTTTTTGATGCTGGTTGACTTTGAAGGTACATATACTTTCTTGTCACTTCAGAATTCATTGCTACAGTAAGAAAAATATTTTGAATATAAACTAACTCATGCATGATACTTAGTGCTAGAATGGACACTGTGAGGTGGCCATCCTTGACCCTACGCAGGATCAGCTATAATATACACTCTTGACATGTGCTTATCAAACCTTTTCTTTAAAAGTTCTGAAAATTCTGTGGTGTCTGCAAATTTTCCACTTATTAACTATCCGTACAACCAGAAAGTGGTATCTAAAGTTTAACAAAA
>VXAU01002245.1:14842-48591 GCA_013399695.1 Formicarius rufipectus
TTTTTTTGTTTTTTTTTTTTTTTCCTAGTAGTTGGAGTGTAGGAAGATAATCTAAACTCATCTCTATTTTCTACAGTGAGAGGAGTATGAGTATTTTTTTCTCTTCGTCCTCACACATTAGAATTTTATTCAGCAATGAGAATCACATTTGTTGAAGCAGTAAACCACACAGATCAGAAGAGATGGAGCCAACTCTGCTGAAAAATAAAAAAGATTTATTATATATATTCTTTTCACATAAAGAATTCCTAGTATTGTTATATGAGGTTATACTTTTTTGCAGCTGGAAGGCAGAATTATTAGGCCCAGGGTTACGGTTTGTGCGAAGATGTAGGGGTTAAAAAGACTGAGTTCATTTCTATTCCATCATGAATGATTGGGAGAAACAGGCAATGCAACAAATATTTCATAGAATCTTGTGAAAGATTCTGAGGCAGGGGCTGTGGGAAAGAATAAAGTTTTACTGGTGTGAAATCAGGCTCTGCACATCTCTTCCTAGAGCTTAGATACTTAATTGCCTTATGAGGTTGCAGTGATTACCTTTTTTTTTCTTTAACAGGAAAACCCATCAGAAACATTATATAATATTTACTCCATTGGAGAAGAAATGAAATATCTGAAGATGTCTTTCGATGCATTAAAAGAGAAGAAAGAGCAAAATTAATTAATTCTGGTATGAGGAGTTGGTTTTCTGTCAGGCTCAGTGGTGAGACCTGGGGCCTTCTGTTTTCCTTTCTTGTACCCATGAGGGTATAATAGAAATTATTGACCATAGAAACTGGCTAATGGGATAAAAATCATTCCACTTTTTGTGTAATTCCATATATTTCTAAGTTTTAAAATTAGATGAGTGTTTTGTTTTTGTCAGTTTTCAGATTAAGACAAGTATTGACACAATAATGTACATTAGACTCCTGATAGTTAAATACAAGATGACCTTTTAGCTAAACTGTCATTATTATAATATATAATTATTAATATATATTATTATTTTATGTTACTGAGATATGTGCCAAGCCCCATGCATATATATGTGGCAAATGATGGTTACTGATAACAATAATTAACAGAGGATCCAGAGTAGAGGAATTCAGGGGCACCCTGACTGAGTACCTTGTTTGGCGTGGTCTGTGCTCTGGCAAATTCATGAAGCAAATAATTTCCAGTCTTCACACACATGACGAGCCTCATCTCCATAAATACTTTTGAGACTGTATCGGGTTGGTGAGGTATTTACTTGCCTGTTAGGTGAGAGCAGATCAGTCCCCAGGAAGAGTCAGCCTTTCCAACACATCACAGAAGTAAGCCTGCATTTCTAGTAATTATCCAGTGTGTGAGCATCAGTTTTCCTAGTAGCACTGGGATCACACTGTACAGAGGCAATTTTTATTTCCCTGAGGAACTAGCAGTTCAAGTTTAGGGTGATGCTTGTCCATCAACAGAGGATGGTGCAGATAGCTTGATGTATTTGGGTGCTAGCCAGAAAACAGAGAAGGGAGAATGCTAATTTTTTTAGTAGGTCAGTAGCAGGTCTGCACAGCTTGCAGATTTTTTGTTGGTTAGGTCAATTGATTTGATCTGGGACTGATATCCATCAAAGCCATTATTAAAAAAAAAAAACAAAAAAAAAACCAAAAAAACCCCAAAACTAAAGCAGACAAAGTTTGCTTGTGGTTTGCAAGGGAAATGGATTGAACTCCCTGTTCATGAAACTGAACTTGAGCACTGTACATCCAAAGACAGCTCCTCAGAAATACTTGAAAATCTGAACGCTGCTGACCCAGAGAAGAATAGGAAATGTTCAAGGGTACTAAAATCTAACTTTTTAGTGGTGACAGTATGGTTTGTTGGTTTCCATCACCTCTAAATCTCCCAGAGTCTCATTTGCTCTCATCTGCTTTCACTGTCCTAGTGAGTCTTATTTCTTTCTGGGATCATCTCACAGAGAGGGAGAGGGAAGAAAGTAAAAGTCTTCCTCATCATGACAAAATTCCACTAGTTCAGTTGCACTCATGTTTGTGCCTTTAATCACTCACTACCATATTGATTGTGACCTACTATCATATTGATTTTCCACTCAATAATTTTTCTCTAGGCATTTTTTAATGTCTAAAAAAGGCTTCATAAAGCAGTAACTAGTTTGGATATTTTGGAAGGCTTTCTATTAAAGGAAAGTCTGTTTGCAAACTTTAAAGTAATTTAAGTCAATTAATTTTAATGTACAAACCTCAAATTTTAATTTGCAAATATGTGCACATTTAATATATCCTAAGTTGTTGTTCAAGTTAAACATCTCAGTACTCCAATATTAAAAGCTTTTCCATTTTTCATCTCCCACAGAACATCAGTGATTGGGTTTGTGTGAATCTGTGCCTCCTGAAAGTTTTCATGTCAGGAAAAATATGACCTTTGGGATCAAATATAATAATATTTGACATAGGTTCATCAGTGAACCACTGTGAAGTGGTATGTTCAGATCTCTGCCTCATGAGAGCCTTCAAAGTTGACAAAATCAAATTTTGAGAGTCATATATAACAGTAAATTGGCATAGCTTCATGTAGCTGTGTTTGTGGAAAGAAGAAACAGGGGTAACATTGGAGAATGAGACCGCTTATAATTGCAGACAGCATGGGAAAAAGTGAGCACTTAATCTAAAAACCATTTTTTAGTTTACCCAAAATAGATTTTAAAGAATTATGCTTTATTCCATCTTGAGTTATCTAACTTCATATAAAAACTCACAGGTTAAAATATAAGGGCCTATTTCGGCTTTAAATCCCATGTTTGTTATTTTTGAAAAACAACCTTTATAGTGTACGAAATTATTGGAAAAGGTCTTCCATACTATTATTCTTTAGTCTTAGTAGAAGTACAAAACAGCCTCCCAGTTTGATTTCATTAATTTTCTTTCACTTAAAAGTTTTAGTTAAGACATTTATACAACAAAAATAAAATACGGGCCTGATTTAAAAATGAAACTCAGAATTTTCTTGTACTGATAGTTCCATTACAATCCTAAACTACTCGGCTCCATATTACAACTATGTTCTTTGCAACTTAGGTGATGACACTGTTTTTATAGCATATTAATATTAGAGAAAAAATGTTAGAGAATGATTTCAACACTCAATGCATATATGTCATAGGTTTCTGTAGCTGAATTTTGATAGAAGTAGGGGGCTACCAGGGTGGTTTCTGTTCAAAGCTGCTAGAAGCTTCCCCTGTCCTGTGGAGCCAATGACAGCCAGGTCCAGGAGGGGCTTCCTGCTGGTGGCCAAAGTTGAGCCAATTAAGAATCACTGTCAGGCCTCTGTGATAACACATTTAAGAATTTATGAGTGTTGTGTAGCTGAAAAAAAATTCCAGCCATGAGATAACAACACAGAGAGAGAGAACAAGGTTGGAGCAGGAGAAGGAGGGACCCCACGTTGGAGCAGGGGGGGAAAGACTCAAAGCTATGCTCCCCCTTGCAGCCCATGGAGAAGCATTGGGGTGCGGAGACCCCACTGAAGCCCATGGAGGAGCAGGTGGATGTCTGAAGGAGCTGTTGCCTTGTGAGAGGCCCAGGATGGAGTCAGATCCTCGAAGAGAGTTGTGGCTATGACTTGTGGAGAAGAAGAAGACCTGTGCTGGAGTAGATTTTTCCCCTGGTAGAAGTGTTGCCCCGGGAGTGGACTCATGTTGGAGAAGTCTATTGAGGACTGTCTCCCATGGGAGGGAGCCCGTGGGAGCAGGGGAAAGACTCAGAACTATGGCTCCCCTGCAGCCTGTGGTGCAGACCGTGGTGGAGCAGGTTGTCCCCCTGCAGCCCACAAGGACCATTGGGGTGCAGAGACCCGACTGGACCCCATGGAGTGACCCACAGGACAAGAGCAGTGGCAGCAACAATAACCACCTGCAAAATGCCCATTCCCTGCTCCCTCGAACTGCTGGAAAAAGGGAAGAGTGGGAGGAGAAAGGTATTTTTAAGACTGATTTATTTCTTACTTTTTAGTTTTAGTTCTTATCTTGTTAGTAATAAACATAAGTATTTAGCTACTATGAGTTTGTTTTGCCATTATCTATCTGAGCTGTTTTTTGCCTTTTTTCCTTTTCCTTTCTGTCCGGGAAAGGGAGGGACCAGGAGGTTTGGGTGGACACTGGCTGAAAACTCCCACAATGTATCTAAATAAAAGCAGAAAATTGTACAATTTTTGGAAACAAGACTGACAATGATTGCATATGATAAAATGCTCCTTCACATTAGGGGTCTCTACATGAAGGGTGAAAGTTGTCAAATGGGCTCATGCCCAAACCTGCCAACTTTGCTGTGATTTTTTCCAGAGAATTTATGATTTCAACTAAATTGTGGAAACAGTATATATTGTAGGCTGCCAGACACTACTGTCCAGGACAAAACTGCCCACAAACAGATGAATTTGTAAAATATCCCTATGAAAATGTGAGTTGGTCTCCCATACCAGTATTTTTGCCTTTGATTGCATGGACTTGTCATTTTCATGGATTGTAACCTGCTGAAACTATGGAACATCAACAACTCTGCTATCAGCTGAAAATGCTAGACTATTCTTACCTTAAATCATTAAATTTTAGGCAAATTAGAGGCATGCTGTTTATTTTCTGGATGCTGAAGCACCCAGAGATTTCATTTTCATGACTTTACATTTAATAACCTCACTGTCACTGGTACTGATTTTCTAAATGCCTTTTCTGCATTTCTTTTGAAAATGAATACGTTACAAAAATGCTTTTGTACTTCAATTTTGTCATCTACTTTTTGGGGAAGCTTCCAAAATGATTAGCTAAATGATCTGATCTGTTAAAGTAAAACTAGATTCAGCATTGGATCAAAATGTCCCTATCGTCTATAGAGTTCTATTAATTTCTGTTACATGTGCCTAGAGATGATAAATTGATTGGCATGGAATTAGTGGGAAGAGCACTCTTGACAGTAATATAAAAAGAAGGAAGATTTGCATGATTTAAACAGTAAAGGTCTGGAAATATTAGAAAAGTAGGTATGTAAATTAATTTTTTTTTTTTTTTAGTGTGTGTGTATTTAAAAGAACAGTCAATGTTGTTTCACTCAACACTCCAGCTTCCTTGTTCTCATTTTCTAATTTAATCTATCAGAAGACACTGATATTTTCAATTCATTCCAATTGAAATGTAGGTATGTTAGTACACCTATGTATAAGCTTATATATATGTATGAGACAGCAGGACACTATTGACTTTCACACTCAAAAAATTCATCAAGCAGCAGTGTTTTATTAATATTTTCTCAAGCCAGACTTACACCCATTCCTATCAAGGTCGGGGCAAGAGACACTCAGTTGTTCTGAGAAAGGCTGGCCATATCACTTTGGCAGGAAGAGGAGTGCATGGCAGGTTATCATCAAGTTGTCTTCATGTTGCCTTTTCTTCATTGTAACACTACTGCTAAGCCCTAATTTAAAAGCATGGTAGTCAAGATTCCTCCTTTGTATTGTTTCTTTTCTGAAGGAAAAAAAAAAAAAAAGGCGCAGAAGGTGGGTTGCACAATAAATGTGCATTTATACCTTTGTCATTCAGCAGGAAAGTGTGCCAGAATATTAATGTCAGCAGCTTTATTTGCCCATTTCTTTTATAGGCTCAAAACCAAGAAGACCTTCATTTTGTAATGGACCTCTACAGAATAAGAAAGCAGATGAATAAAGTGTTTCTGTTTATCCTTTACCATAATTACAATTTTTCAGTTTGGTGATTCAAAGAGTGTTTACTTTTGCTGCTAGCTGGAGCTTAGCGAGGGGTACATGAGAGAACAAATGAATTTCTGAGCAAAATTTAGCACAAAAAATGAGAAAACTATAGAATTGCAAAAGCAAATAAGCTTAACAGGAAGAAGGTACTTGTTACTCCTGCTACTGCCTAAATTCAGTGATCTACTGGTTCAGACACCCACTGGTATTTTTAATATGATTTCCTATTGGTGACTGAGACTAAACACAAAGATTTAAGACATGGGCATGCTTGGTACCTTTAGATATTGTGGGAGAAAATTAATAGATGAATTCAGGCAAGAACAAATCTGAGAAGTTTTCCTGTTGCAGACTATCCTTTAGAATCATAAAATGACAGAATGGTTAACTTTGGAAGGGACCTTAAAGATAATCTAGTTCCCACCCTCCTGCTACGGGCAGAGACATATTCCACTAGATCAGATTGCTCAGAGCCCCATTCAACCTGTTCTTGAACACTTCTAGGGACGGAGAGTCCACAACTTCTCTAGGCAACCTATTCCAGAGCCTCACAATCCTCACAGTAAAAACTTTCTCTCTAATATCTAAACTAAATCTAACCTCCTTCAGCTTAAAACCATTCCCTATTGTCATGTCACTACATGCCCTTGTGAAAAGTCCCTCTTTAGCTCTCTTGCATGTTCCCTTTAGATAATGGAAGACTGTTATTAGGTCTCCCCGGAGCCTTCTCTTCTCCAGGCTGAACCGCCCCATGACTCTCATCCTGTCTTCATAGGAGATGCGGTCCAGCCCTATAGTCAGCTTCATGGCTCCCCTCTGGACTTGCTCCAACATGTCACCATCTTTCTTGTGTTGGGGAGCCCAAACCTGGATGCAGTATTCCAGCTGGGGTCTTACCTGAGCAGAGTAGAGGGGGAGAATCAACTCCCTCATCCTACTGGTCATGCTGCTTTCGATGCAGTTCAGAATACAATTGTCTTTCTGGGCTGCAAGCACACATTGCCAGCTCACATTGAGCTTTTTGCCTACCTGCAACTCCAAGGCCTTCTCCTCAGAGCTAATCCCTGTCCATTCTCTGCCCAGTCTATACTTGTTCTTGCGATTGCCCCAACCGTGGTGCAGGACATTGCACTTGCCCTTGTCAAACTTCATGAGAATCACCTGTGCCCACTTCTCTAGCCTGCCAAGGTCCCTCTGGATGTCATTCCTTCCCTCCAACATGTTGACTGCACAACACATCTTGGTGTTGTCAGTGAATGTACTGAAGGTGCACTCAAACCCACTGTCCATGTCACTAACAAAGATGGTAAACAGTGCCAGTTCCAACACTGCTCCCTGGGGAACACCACTTGTTACTGCTTTCCACTTGGACATTGAGCCATTGACTGCAATTCTTTGAGTGTGACCATCTAGCCAATTCCTTATCCACCCAGTGGCCCATCTGTCAAATCCTTGTGTCACCAGTTTAGACATAAAGATGTCATGTGGGGCAGTGACTTTGCACAAGTCTGGGTAGATGATACCTGTTGCTCTTCCCTCATCCACCACTGCTGTAACCCTATTGTAGAAAGCCAAAAAATTTGTCAGGCTTGATTTGACTTTAGTGATGCCATGTTGGCTGTTATCAATCACCTCGTTATTTTCCATGTGCCTTAGCATAGTTACCAGGAGGAGCTGTTCCATCACCTTGCCAGACACTGAGGTGAGACTGACTGACCTGTAGTTCTCTGGTTCTTCCTTATTTCCCTTTTTAAAAATAGGTATGTTTCCCCCTTTCCAGACAGTGGGAACTCCACCAGATTGCCATGACTTCTCAAATATGATAGATAGTGGCTTAGCCACTTCCTTGGCCAGTTCTTTCAGGACCCATGGATGTATCTTGTCAGGTCCTACGGACTTGTGCACCTTCAGGCTCCTTAAATGGTTTTGAACTCGGTCTTGTCCTACAGTGGGTGGAGAAAGAAAATGGGACTACTTAGGTTTTTCTTAACACAGAACAAGAATCAAGTCAAAGGGAACACAACAGTCACTGTGGACATTAGAGCAAGAACATATTTTCCTCTTTGAGAATAAGCTACTCATTCAAAGAAAAAGGCTCAAAGTTTTAAACATATTTTATCTAGTGAGTATTGGTAAAATAGATATAGAATAAAAGTGGTAGCTGGAAAGTGCATTTTTGGCAATACCTTTCCAAAGACAGCATTACCAAATAAATTGTATTGCAGAGAAAATAAAATGCGTTCCAAAGATATTATTAATTCCTACCATAATAAAAGATAAGACTGGAAATTGAATAAAACTCCTGAGAAATATTTACAACATCAACTAACCCAGTCCTTAAGATGTGAGGACTTCAGAACAGATTGTTGTGTGGAGAATGTACCACAAACAATGTGCATACACAGAAATCCATAAACCAAGAGAAAACCTGAAAAATGTCATTGTTAAATTGAATAGCTAAGAATTCTGCATCAAAAGATACAGTCTGTGTTACCCACAGGTTCAAAACATATATGACTCCCTAAGTATTTGGCTAATTGGGAATTTCTTGGGAATGTCACTCAGGATAAATAGTTGCTATGCAAGCTAGAGATCTAGTGACCTTTTCAGGTGTATAAATAATACATGCTTTATATTTTCAATCACCTTTGTATTTCTTCCTTCTGGAGAACTAAAAGGTGGTAGAAATATCACCTTCTTAAAGATGAATTTTAAGCAAATTATTCTTTATGTATGGTTCCTACCTAGGAACCCTCATGAGGCATTTGATATTTTGTCTTATTTTGTCAATTACCATCCCCTCTCACCTTCACTTTCACCAGTACTACTCATGTAATACTTGTTCTTGACTTTCAAAATCTCCAGTTCCTGGAAAGAAATGCTGCTGGTGGTCAGATACTGACTGTCTTAAGTATAAAGCAGCCTAAACAACCAGTGTTCTCCTTAAGGGGCTAAGTCACTCATTTCTCACCATACTGAGTGGTGGAAGAAAAGTATTAAGTAAGGTAGGAAAGTCTTTCATGTGCTCTCCTGAGTGCCTATGTCCTAATAGTTAGAGACATCCCTCTGCAACTGTGCTTACTGCACTTCTACTCTGTTATCTTAAAGCCACATGTTATAGTGCTTATGTCATAGAGAATTTGGCATCTAAACTAGACTACGCTAAGTAGTAAATGGTCGTGTATAAAAAAGGCCTAGCCGAGTAATTCTAGAGCATGGGATAAATCTTTGCAGCATTGTGCAAGTTACAGATGTTCTGTCTTGTGTTCTCAGGGGAGACCCTAAGTGTGGAACAAAGAGCAATCTGTTGGCATTTAGTAGGAGGTGAATGGTCTCTATGTAGCAACTGGTTGTGGTGGGTTAGCCTTGGTTAACAGTTGAACTGCCACCCAACTGCTCGCTCGATTCTTCTCTCAGGGAAAGAAAATAGGAAGAATAGGAGTAAGCTTGTGTGTCAAGTTAAAACTACCACAGACTGGCAGACTTTTTACTAATTACTGCTGTGGACAAAAAAGACTCAGGAAAAATTAGCTCATAAAAATGTAACTGCTGATTTGGGTAATGGGAAACAAAAAAATAAACATTCAATCAACACCTCTCCCCCAGTGTCTCAAGATCAATGTCAATCCCTCACACCAGTCTCCACCAGTAATGGTTGATACGTAGTGGTTCCACTTCACTGCTCTGGCCTTGTCACACTTTTAGCCTGTTCCAGCATGGGTGCTCCAAAGTCTGCAGAGGAATCTCTGCCCTGGTGTGCAGCAGCTCCTCTTCCTCTTCCTCTTCTGACCTTAGTTCTTCATCTGCTGCTTCTCACTCCTTTTGTTCTGTCCTCCTCTTTCTGTGTCATTTCCAAACCTTCCTTACAAGTACTCTCCCCAAGGCACCACCAGCATGGTTACAGGGCTCAGCTGTGCCCTGAAGTGGGTCTGTTGGAGCTGACTGGAACCAGCCATGTCCAAACCAGGGCAGCCCCAGTTGCTCTTCACAGAGGTTGCCCTGCAGCCCCCACCAGTGCTTGGGCACTTGAATACTGTACACTGGCACAGTTAATCACCAGAGAAGCTTCTTACACAGACTTTATCACCACCCCTCAGTAACAGGGGCAATAGAAATGAGCCATTGAGAAAAGCTCCCACTTGCTTGTTAAAATAGACAAAATTTGACTCCAGTTGTGACACAGGTAGAAGTGTGAAACACTGAACAGCGAGTAAGGGCTGCAGATGAGGTCTGAGGAGTGCACCAGTGAGAGTGGACAACTCTTGGGGCAGACAGCACTGCAAAACTGATGTCACTGAGCTTGCTGGAAATGTACTCATTTCTATGGGCCCAGTTCCTGTAGGGTGGTCAGAAAGTCTGTGTAAGAGGCTTCCTTAGTGTTTAGCTGTGCTGGTATATGGCTTGTAGGTGCCCAGCTCCTGTTGAATCCAGCAGGATTTTAGCATCTCAAAGAAAGGTGCACAGTCAAACTGCTGAGTAATACACCTCACTCCTGGGATGGCTCACCAAAGTTCACAGGGTTAAGGACATTTGAGCCCCAGTGCAGAGGTGTGCAGTTGCATTTGTATCATCTTCAGGCTGGAGTCTGGTTCTCACACTGGCTCATCTGACTTAGCACTTGCTGGTATAGGAAAACCTATCTCCTGTGGGGTGTGAGAGGAGGGAATCTCACCATTTTTTATTCTCTCAGCATCTTGGTGGTCATTTTCCCACTATCTGAACTACAGAGTAGTCAGTGGAGATCACAGCTTTGTCTGTATTGGTTGTGCAGTTGTATTTTAAATAACCACTTTGATGACCACATGTGATTTGATAGAGATGAAGTCCTACCTTGAATGGATGCAGAAACAATCTAGCATCAGAGTATAATCAGCAAAGTGTGTAAAAACTGTAGCTAAGTATGGCTAAAAACCTCATTAAGAATAAATACAATGCTGAATGAATCATTTTTCCAGCCTAACAGCATTTTTATAATCAAACTTCTATGTACTTAGTAGAGATAAAAATCTTACATATGTAAACTCTTGTCCTCTACTTTTAGATTTGCAGAACAACATATCACAGCCAACAAAACAAGGTTTATATTTTTTATTTTCCAAAATGTATAACAAACAGCATATGATTTTGCAATATTTCAGACTAATTTGAGTAACACCATGCAAATCAAGTAGTTTTAAGAAATGCTCCAGGTGAATTTAAAGAGAAAAATGCTTCCCACTTTGAGAGTAGACCTGTTACTCCTGTTTTTTGAGACAGTGACTAAGGTTAGGAAACAACAATAAATAACTGTCTTTATATCACTTATTCAATTATATTAATTGTTTATTCTTCCAAAGCTTTCAGAGAGCTAATTGAAACATGGAAATGAGATCTGGAACAAATTCTTGTCACCTCCCATCTCAGATAGGAAAAAATGATTAAGGCTGGCTATAATGAGATAAATTTATTTTGCCAAAAGAAGCTGAAAAAAGTAAAATCTTATAGTATATTAAAATTTTATCCTGATTATTGGTATTAGATAAAATCTTGAATTAACTGATTTTTCAGAAAGTTGTAATGTAGTTTTTAGGACAGCTTTCACAGTAAAAAACTAGGGCAATAATAATGCATAATAATATATACAAAATCACAAATTGGGAAGGAAGAAGTCACTGGAAATATAAAAAGAGACATTGAAAAAAAATTAAAGATTATAATTTTAACATTCAGTGCTATCTCCAGAGATTTCACAGGAGACTGTGGGAGCATTCACCATAAACACTCTTATCTGCAGTGTGGTCCTACATGGGAAGAGCTACCCTTAGGGCAGGACCTGCTGCTACCTCTTTCTGCACACCAATGCCTAAACTGCTTGTTGCAATGACGGTTTTTGCAGCATCTGTGCAATATCAGAATGCTTTAAGACCAAGAACCTAGCTCACGTAAGCCCATAAGCAGAAATGAGAGAGTACCAACCTGACCCAGCAGTGTAACAGCAAAGCTTTCTGAATTGCACTCATTTGTCAAAGAATCAGTTGTCTAAAACTCATGTGAACCAATTATTTGATTAAGGTGAGGATGGATGGTCAGGGAAAGGGGAAAAGGTCGATGTTATCTTGGACTATATTAAAAATAGGAAGTACTGTAGAGCTTTAGATGTGTTCAGACTCTACAAGTAGTCAGGTTGTACAAAGAGAATCATGCTGCTTCACCGGGAAACTACATAACTAAGATCACTTTAGTATACTTCTCAGATTAAGTGCAAAAGTATGGTAAAGAAATACAAACAAATAGCAGCTTGCAAATATGCATGATTATTTACAGTGACAGACATAGACAGGTGAGATGCCAATTTTCAGTCATGTGCTTTTACATGGATCAAATGCTGAGTTGTCACTTTCTTAAGGCAACAAATCCATTATTTCTACATAAATGCACAAAAGGTTGAGGACTGGTATGTCTACTTTCCATTCTACTGTAAGCTATCTCCTATAGTGTGAGGAATTCTTTTCATTTTGACCAATAAAATGAACTACCTGGATTATTTCATATGCTCCATTGTCTGTTTTTGGATTTTTTGGGGTTTTTTTTTTTTTTTTTTTTTTTTCCCCTTCATTGATCTGAGATAACACCAAATTCTCATACTTTCTTATTTGAAATCTGAATTACCTCAGTTTCATGACTGGCATCTCATATCCTAGCTTTTCATCTGACTTATGCTAGTAGCCAATAGTTGACTGGTATATTCTCCATTTACAAGGTCTTCACTGCAAGTCAATCTGATTTAGCCACAGCAGAAAACTGGAAGCACTACAATTATTTCATTAGTTTCTTGGGACCTGCATGTTGGTAAGACTCATGTTTTTCCCAAACTTTGCCATGTGGTTTCACTTTCTCCTTTCACTTTGGGCTTCAAAAGGAGAAGAGTCAGGGCAAACAGTCCATGTTTTTACAGCTTCAAGTTAAATAGAAATATTCATCATTAACACGACTTGGGTAATCAGCTCACTGGTAGTATACTGAGCTGTTCCAAGTAAGTGTGAGCTTCAGGCTACACTGGTCAATGAGACATAAAAATAGAACCAGTCACAGATCACATTTTCATGACTTGGTGAGATTTTTTTCTTGTCAGCAATTTGACTAAACTTTAAGAAGAAATTATTTAGGATTGCAGCAAGTCTTGCAATCTTGCTGTTATAAGAGCCATATTCAACCTTTCACCCCTTAGAAAAGATTAAATGGAAAACAGACTCACTTCAATGCTGAGCATGTAGGTAAAGAAAAACAAGAAGAGCAAAAGAGGCAGGAAAACACACGCACATGCTCACACACACAGTCACATCAATGCTCTGTTAGCATTGCAGCCTTTCCATAAAAATGGGGCGCTTTTACACTTCTATCTTTGTCAAACACAGTTCATTACTATTTGATCTGCCTCTGCCCCATGGAAATTTTATCCAGGTACATGTGTGCAAGTGGATCATGTTCTTGCAATGACAAGTACCACTGTAGGTACCGTGGACCTCAGCAGAAAAAATAAAGTGCAAAATTGTCAGTGATCACAGGACTCAATCTCGCTACTGCCCCGGTTTCCTTGTCTTTCTCTTGGCAGTCTTTGAGTGAGTCTTTTCTTCCTTGTTTGAAGGGGGATTAGTGGGAAATTGCAGCCCAAATCCATTAGGTCCATTTAGGAAGACACATTGAAAGTAGCGGACAGGAGCTAGGAAAACAAGGAAGAGATGATTAATGTTTATGGCTTCCAAACTGGGGCCATGTTCCATGTTCTTTCAGAAAACACCTGTGTAGTTTTATTCCCTTTGAGTTATAACAGCATAAATCTCTACCGTGATCACAAGCCAGGTTTCACATATCAAAAATATTTTAGCTAAAAGGCTCAATGAGATATTTTGTAGCATAAGATGAGCAATTCTTGGCAATTTCACACTTAATTCTATTATACTTCTCAGTGTTATAGCCCTGCTTCTCCCAGAATATTTGCATTTTGGGATAGCTGAACATAAGGTGTTTGCTTCTTTGTTTTTCACTCTGTGAAAGAAAGGGGAACTTCAAAAACAAGACAGAATTCCTTTAAATTATTTTCACCAGGATGGAAAACAATTTGGAGAGAGAACAAACAAGCATTCCAGAAATCAAAGAAACAAACAAAACTGCCTGGATACAAAGTCTGTGTGAAGTTGTATATGGTTTATCTAGTGAAAATGCTATGTGTATTCTATAGTTATTGAATAAATTATACAAATATTCCATAGAGCTTACTTTGCTGTTGATCATTCATGTCACACAGAGGGCTGGTTTCAAGAAATGTGAGGAATGTTGCGAGAGCCCTGTCCTGGTGTTTTTAATTCTTTAGAAGAAAGTAGGAAAGCATCCTATAATAAAATTCACTAATCCTAAAGAGTATAATGGTGTTCATGCTTATGTGTTATAATGATTGAAGTTGCCTTTCTATAAGGCTGAGATAACTATTTTTAATGTAAGTCACCAAATAAAACATTAGTTAAAAATAATAATTTTTTTTTTTGGCAATGACAGTTTGGTTATTATGGGAAAATTACAGAGAATGTGTCAAGAAAGTATTTATTATTAATATTTTCTAGTTTAAATAAAATTTCTTCACTTAGAGGCTGTACTAATAGAATTAAACACTTCAAAATCCCACAAAAATTCAGGCAATCATAGCATTAAAAACTACTATTTGTCAAGTAATTACAAATAAAAGAAAAACATTAACTACTGCACTCATTTCTGATTGCTTCTCAGGAAAGCACATGTTATTTTTTGGCACCGTAATAAAAAAAAAAAAAAAAAAAATCATATAAGAATAAGGAAATTTCTTCCAATGACAGGATAGACAAAGACTTTTTTCACTTACTAAAGAGCAAGGAATGGAAGTGGGTATTTTCCCCCTTACTCTGCTTCTTTTCCTGTCACGCATTTGATATTTAACCCTTTTGCTTAATATTTCAGTAAAATTGCAGTATGACAGACTGACCAGAGAAAACACAGGGCAGATGGGAAAGGGAAATGGTGTGGAATCCTGTATAAATATCACAAATTTTTGCCTTCATGCTTTCTATAAAACACCAAAGCACATAAAACTTTGCGCTTAAAGGCACTGTGCAACTGACATTTAATTATATCTAATTTCTTTGAATAGCAAAGTTGAATTCTGACAGCCTATGCAGGAAACCAAATTCTGTCTTTTTAAACTCACAACGTGGTCCAAATTTAGATACTGGTTATTCAAACCAAAATGTTTGGGTCAAAAATTAAACTTAGCATTTTTTTTAAAATAATTTTTTCAACTCCTTTCTTATTGAGCATGCAATACAGTCATGCTACTGCCATTCCCAGGAAATATAATTCTTAATGGGAAGAAGGAGATGGAAAAGAAGAAGAAAAAGCTTAGGTATGCCCATTACAAGTAAACAAGAAATATCACTACCACTTTAAATCAATTCTATATCTCTAAAAACATCTTCTTAAAATGACATTTTTCTAACTCTGTATAGAAAATGCATAGACCCAGGAACACAATATTTTTGTATCTTATTTTGTATCTTGTATAATGAAAGACAATGAAGAATGTTCAGAAAGCAGTTCTCAAAGTTATTTTCAAAGTGTCTGTGATACAATGCAATTAATTGCTTATATCTGTAAAGATCATCTAAGTTTTCATATCCATTTTAGCATGGGGTCTATCAGATAAGTTATTTAATAAAAAACTAATAAACGTATTTGAGCAACAGAGTTAAATACTAGAAAAAATATAGTTATTACAGCTATGAGAATTCAGATTGCATGTTCTCCTTAACAGGTCTTTTTCAGACATCTTGGGACTTTTCCAGAAAGGTTTTGAGAAGGTAAAATAGATTTATTTTATAAAAATTAATACACCTTTTCTCAAAAGTAATGGTCAACAGTGAGCTAAAAGGAATTGTTCCATTCTTATGTGTATCTGCAGTCCCAACTCATCCAAGAAATTGTACTAAATATGCAAAAGAAATCAGCCTTTACAAATGTTTCAATTGGTAGAACAAAAATAGTACCACTACAAAGTCAGTAATATATGTCTCTAATAACCCTTTCTTAGTATAAAACCTGCTGTAAATGTTCAAGGCAATAGCAGAGGAAGGTCACTGTCATATTTAATGTTATTAGAGGGGAAAAATATCACCATGGTAAATATGCATATAAGATTAAAAGAACAGAGCTGGCTAAAACCAGTTATGATCTGTTACTTATCAATGTCAGTGCTGTTTTTCAAGCATAACAAAACTTAATGAATGAGATCTTTATTGTAAGAAAACCAATTCTTCAATAGAAGATTAAATTTATTATTTCTGTCTTTTAGCTTGAATGTGAAGATAACATCTAACAATCATGTAAGGCATAAAAAAAATCTGTATTTTGCTGTCTCTTGCATTGTCTGATTGGAAGACTTAATGGATAAAAAGCTGTGTGTTTATAGAATAGTGTTATATTCTGTGTTATGGTCATTGCACACAAACAACGTAATTTTCATGCATAAATGTGTGAATATCCCCAAAGTGACATTCCCCCAAAATTCATTTAAAAAATTGTTTTTGTTAGACATTAAGAGCATGCAAGATGTAACAGTGCGATACACACAAATGGTAATGCAGATACGTCCAACAAAGCGTAGCAATGATCAGAGCACACAGGCTTTACAATTTTGCTAGCATTGAGTTTTCAAAGGAGTCCGGTACTGCCATGATGAGTTTTATTACTGAAACACAGGAGCAAATGGATGAATCACTCAAGAAATTATATATACGAGGGACCAAAAGTTGATTTTTTTCACAGTGCAGCGGTAATTACAGGAGTCTGCAGTGGTATTCGGTAGGCAGCAAAATCAAATTGGATTTTATTGCTATTGCTCAATAAACACTGACAGTGTCATGTAGGATACACCATGTGCTGGTCACATAGGCACGTGGTATGTTGACATGACGTAGTTCTCTGTCCTACATCTAGTACATTCAACTAATGTACTTTCAACATAATGCAAGAAAATATTTGCTTCTAAATAACTGTCAGAAAGATTGGTTTAAACTTTTCATACAAACATATTTATGCACACAAAATATGTATAAAAACAAAGAGGAAGGTAAAAACAATGAGAATCTTATTATGTTAATAAGAATGGATACCAAATAACTGGAAGTAAATATCCTGTATTTATTCAACTGTGAAAGTGTGGGATGGAGAAAGGAGGGGAGGAGAGGGGATCGGAGAGAAGCAGTGAATGATAAGGCAGTTAAACAGCTAAACAAAGTGAAGCTGGTATTTGAATGATACAAGTGATTTCTTTGTTTTAGTTATAATCCTATCTGAAATCTTTATTAAATAAAGGGGTTTTTCTGGTTGTTTGTTTTAGTGCTTGCAGCAGTATGTGTACATGCTTGTCTTCACCAATGAGAACTTTTCTGAAATTTTCTGCTGGGAAGAGAAGCACATCTTTTATGACAGTAAAAACTCAGTAAAGAGTGTTGAATTGTCTTATAAATTTGAACTGTTGACAAACTCTGATAGACTCAAATTCACCCTGTTCAACAGGAAGCAGTGGAGACGCTACCTCTGGGTTAAGCTCTAGCCACGTGACATAGCACTAACAGGCAATTCAGATTCTGAAGGGACGAGTAGCCCATCGGAGAAGTTCCTCTCACATTTACCACGTAGTGAATATACTCTTATCTAAGTGCTTGAGATTAGAAAAATCAAATGTGTGCCTGTGTGCTACTTAAAATGAAAGATAGAGCTATATTAGAATGTCTTTTTCACCCTGAGTTTGTACAGTTATGGGAATAAGGCAAAAAAGAAATAGACTGTAGGAGCTCAATAGGCTGTCTTCGTAAAATATTTCACATCACCTGCTATCACTAATCAAAAATTACATCACATAATTATAATTTTTCTACTGGATTTGACTGTAGTGATAATATTCTAGAAACATGAACTCACTGCAACATCAGGATGCCTGGTTTTTAGCCAATAATTTTTTAAGAACAAACCCAATGTTGATTAATAAAAGTAAGATAGCAATTACTTTCCTAAAGTTGAAGAGGTATTTGAAGAAATAACCATTTATCTGGAATAAAGATAAATAACCTCTGACTCAGAAAACTTTTGAAGAATTACATTTTGTATCTAACTTGACTTCCACAAGTTATTATATATANTAGTCATTAAAATACTAGACATTGGTATTTTATTTGTGATAAAATCATTCATATATACATATATATATATTGGTTTTGGAGTACTAGACATTGGCATTTTATTTGTGGTAAAATCATTCAGGGACATATATATATATATGGGTTTTGTAGTATATAACTACTTGGAACCACTTACTTTAGTTCTAGCAAAATGTTTCGACCTAGATAAGGGGAATGGAATGAGATCTTTGTCCAACAGGCATAAATAATATTACTAATTGGATTCATTTTGCAAAGTTAGGCAAATCAGATCCTCATTACTGGATCTAAATCAACATGCTAAGTAATAAAATTTTTCATAGTATTTTTCTTTTCCATAGGCTATTACTCTCCTATGTTGTTTAGTTAGACCAATCTATCCCTGAATGTATAAAAAAAATAGGCATTTCTTTTAATAATTTGTTAGGGAAATTAGCATAATAAATCAATTAATGAATTAATTGTAAAAAACCTAGCTCTGGATTACCTTGTTTGTTGTTAAGTTTTGCTCATCTTCCAATTCATCATTTTGCCAAAGATCCTTTTTTATTTCTGGAGTCTCTCTGGACTCTGAGTTTTATCTTAGCATTCTCCCTGGTAGTGTTTTGCTTATCCATTTTTGGTGTAAAAAAACATTCCAAGCTCAGAGGGCGCATTATCAAGTGTAAACCCATTATTATTATTATTTATTTACTATTAGAAGTCTAATAATGTTTGTGGACCACGATTTAGAGTGGACTTCACTCATCTTGAACAAGTTTTATGTTGAGCATCAGTATTTGAAGTCGTATTCACAAACCAGCTCTTTGATGATAATAGGAATTATTCTTCCACTGTGAATTGCAGAGCTCTTCAGATATTTAACTTAGTTTTATGCATATGCATGAGTCACAAGAGCTAGCAACAAACATTACTATATGTGCCTGAGAGTATAAAAATTAGTCTACAATTATTTCTAAATTTTACCTGTGTGGTAGTTTTTCTGTAGGTCTTCCCTAGAAACCGGGATACAAAACCAAGGAAGTATTCCATATCATTCCCTTACGTAATCAGGTGTATAAAGACAGGAGGGAGTTTCCTGTCTGTCTCTTTTGCTCTCCTTCTCTCTCACTTGTCGGGTGGACACGGAGCCAGCAGTTCTCGGTGTTTAGGCCTCGGCTTATCTCTCTGAGCTCAGGCCTGGCTGAGAGCTGTTGTCTCTACTGACAGAGGAGGGAAGGCACTCACTTCTCCTAAGGGAAGTTGGTGAGATCTTTCCTGTGTTATTGTTCTATTTAATTAATTCCTGGGATTTGATTGAGTGGGATTGTTTTGTTTTTACCCTTTTTAGTTCCTTTTCCCCTTCCCCTTTTCCCCTTTTCCCTTTTAGGGGGTGTTTGGGATTGTTGTATTATATGTACATAGTATTTAGCTGTATATATATAAGATATCTATAAATATATATATATTCCTTTACTAATTTTGCCTTTTACTAGTTTTTTTTCCCTTTTGTTGGGAGTGGGGTGGGGAGAGCTAGCCGGCACATAGCTGTGTTTGGCGGGGAGCTTAGCAAACCCGACACAACCTGTAACCATTTTGAAGGATTTTACACAAAGAGGTTTCTGAAACAGAAACACACCTTTGTATCAAACCGATAAATCTTGTCTATTAACCTCCAGTACCAGTGACATTTGTAGTGATGGATCAGGAATTGTGCAATTTCAAGAAGAAAGAACAGCTGGTGTTTCATATATATTATCCTGTTACTCAGTAGCCCTAGAGCCCTCCTGGAAAGTGAAGCTATAAAGATGAGTCTTTCCAGTTGAAGAAGACTCTGGAAGAGCTCAGCTAAATCTCTTGGAGACCGCACAATGACTACACAGGTACAGAGGAGCTATCACTGTCTTCATCATTTTCAAAACAAAGTAATTAGAGATGTATTTTGTCGAGGGCCTAATGTTAATGATGGCTTAGTTGTACCCAAATCATGTCTGTCTGGAAGGAATTGTTAATCAAGTTTCTGGATCCTAATGAACGTTTTGTAGGAATAGAGCACTACTTTGGTAGTTTTCCAAAAAACAGAGATGTAGGATCCAAAAAGTTCTGTGTTAGCATGATAATGTACCTTATGTATGTAGAAACCTTAATCCTTATGAAACCTCTTTGACAGACTGTTTTGGACATTAAAATCTTCTAAAACAATGTTTTGAGTCTGACCTATTTTTAACAGGGATTCTTATGGTTGACTGGCAAGGAATCATTCTGCTAATTGTTGTTCAGGATTTCTATCTTATGGATTTTAAATAAGAGTCTACTGATAGGCTCTGTGAAGCACATTCATGGTTGTGGCACTGCTGAGGTTTGCATAATAATCAGAGGTTCTCACTAATAAACTGTGTTAATAAACTTCAAATGTTATGAACATGTAGCTAATATTTAGATGTTACATAGTAATAAAATTAAATTGACCTTCTTTTTCACTGTGTTGGTAGCTGTGAAAACTTATCTCCTGTGGAGATGGACTTTAAGGCAAGTTCAAGTAACTCTTGTCATAATCCAAAACTGATTGAGATTCAGTCTCAGTTCTTAAGTGTAAACTAATGTAGACAATAAATGAGCTCTAGGTAAGAAAATGGAATCACCAAATATAGCTAAAGGTAAAAAATATTACTTTAAAGCTGGGGATAGTTGTTGTCTTGTAGAAGGACCAACAGAAACCCAAAGTGCTTCTAGATTCTCACTGTGAAGTTCTTTGTTTCAAAACACAAAACTTAACACTTTGGGCATTTAAATAGAATCTCTATGTAATTAATAATTGAGATTTCCATGTCACTATGATTAGAGGCTATTTATAAAATTATTATTAATACATGATGTTTTGTTCTTATTTATGGGGTGCATTGGCAGATTTTGAGTTTCAAACTTATTGCAATCTACTGGAAGTTTTCTAGTGACACTTAATAAGCTTCAGGACAGACCATAAAGCTTTCATTTTATCTAGCTACCACAATATGTCTGAAATTTCTGCCTTAGATAGCTTTTTTAATGTAGAAACAATCAGGAAGATTCATTCAAGTTAACTTTAAAAATGGATTAATTAGGCTATATACAAGTGTGGTATGGGGACTCATTCAGAATTAAGGCAGGCTCAGCAAAAATTTCATCACTTCAGTTTCACTATAAGTTAAACTAAATTAAATCAAGGTGACTTGTAGTTCTAAATAAGTGACCTCTCCAGTATTAAGCCCAGTATTTTTCTGTGCTTTTTAAACATATATCTAAACACGTATCTAAATCGACTGTATTCCTCTGGGTCTTCATTTAGACAAGCCTGATGAGATTTAGTCTCCAAGTATTTCTGTAAAGTCAGTTTCGGAACAGTGGAATAACTATCACCAAGTTGTTGGAAAGTCTGCATGTACAGACTTGGTCCTCACAATTCTAACCAACATGAAATGTTGAGACATTCCTGTATATCCACAGCATGGAAGGTGAGATACATGGGCACTCTTGCAAGCAGCCTTAGCATGCAGCTCATCCTGCTCTCATGTTGAGTGTTTGTACTGGGATGCAATAAACACCCCAGAAATCTTACTGAATGAGGATATCCTGTACAGACATAGGTCTTGTCAATGAATGAGAATGGATCTTATACAAAAAAATCTGAAACTTCTTGGAGTGTCAATTCCTTCCAATTATTTTCTATCCAGTGGGAGACTTTCTTATGTCCAAAAAAACATATTCATATTAGTCATTTATTGCTGAATTCTGGTGAGGGGAAAAAAAAAAATCTCTCACATAAATTATGTCAAGGATGCTGTTACTGTTTTCACTATTACTTTCAGAGACACAGCTACTACAATTAATGGTCCTTTCCTTGATCTCTATTTCTATTCTGAGAAAGGCCATCACATCTTTTCTCTTCAACATATTTGTTCTCCTTCTTTGATCTATTTCCATTCAAATGGTCAGCGTCAGGAGTATTAGTCTACACAGCTGAATTTCTGGAAGAGGCTGCTGAAAGAATACCACAACCATCATACATTTGAGACACACAGACTATCTGGGTGGCAAGGAGAGTAGAGAATATGGTATCTCCAGTTCATCATCCATCTACAGATGAGAGCTACCTTACTGCAGATATGAAGATCTTGACTTCTCTTTTGAGTATTGTGCATTACTTTTAAATCTTCTATTTTATAGAACAGTACCAATGTTTGTGCCCAATGAAATTGACAAAACCTACTACCTCAGAATAATGAAAAAGATTGTATTTTATTCCAAATTCTTTAAGTTCTCAATAAACAATGAGGAAAATAAGGTGGTCTCATTCTCTTTCAAAATAATTATCCATGGGAAAAAAATCATGCAAACTGCATTGCTGACAAGTTTATGTTCCCTTAGCATTGAGGAAATATTCTTGATACTCTCTCAAATGGCTGTCATATCAAATCTCACATCAAATAAAACTTTCTGCTTTTGCAGACTTGGGTATCATCTTTGCTTTAGAACATATATTACAAGGTAGTAAGTGGAAAGCAATAAACTTCACAGTAATATACCAATCATCATATGGTTATACAGACATGTGATGAGTTCACCCACTTCAGCTGCTGAGGTTGTCATGTGGAGATTACTATGTGCCATTGAATATATTTTGGTAGTATGATGAAATGATTTCACTTTATGCTAGAAAATATTTGAGAATCTTTATCACTGCATAGGCAGATGAAAAATCGAGCTGAGATGCTTTTATTTCCACAAAAGTACTTGCATAATATGTTCATATAAACTATGCTCCAGCTCTGCTTAATGATAGTTTTAGTTTTTGCAGAGGTACAACTTCTTTGTTTAGACAGTAAGTATAACAGTTCTCATATCAAAAAAATTGATAAACCTCTAACAATATATATGAGGGTAGATGCCTGCACTATATAAGTTCTTCACACATCTATTTACATGGACGTTAGCATGATGAGTTTGATTTCACTTGACCTTGAGAACAGTCCACACTTTTCTCTAATTAAAAACCCCCAAACAAATGCATCAATATAAATGTCATTATTGCTCACTTTTAATGTTCTTGAAACACAGCTTGCCTTTATTTCCGTTACATTGGCACATCTGTGGGCTTAGATAACTGCACAGTAAAAACATTGACCTCTTCAGCTGACAGTATTATAAATGCAACATACGTTGCTTCCAGAGTTTTCAGCCAAGAGGACATTTGCAAGGTAATTACAATAAATATAATCAACTTTTGATCCATTTAGATTTTCATACTATGATATTAGCCTTGAAACAAACTAGGACTTATGTAAGTGTACAGCTGTTCATATAAAGGGCATTGTAGATAATCCTCACTACAGAATTGGATTTGTACACTCCTTACATTTCACTTGAAGAGGTAGAAACCTGGTTCTGTGTGCTTGCAAATGCATTTGCTATAGGATAGAAATCAAAATGGAGTTCCAAGAATTCCTATTTATTTACTGTGGGTAAATTTCTGTCTTGGTACAGGTGCCAATTTTGACATTCAGAAAAGGAAAGAGAAGATGAAAGAATTCTAAGTAATTGCTTGCAGATCTACAGGGAAATGAAGTTTAGTGTCTACTGCACATAGCACCGTTGTTATAAAAGGTACAGTTCTGCTCAAAATTTGGTTTTAAAGTGGAGGATTCTAAAACTGAAGCTGTACAGTTTTTTTAAAACTCCCTATTCTTCTTTATCTGATTGCTCTTTAATTCTAGGGAAAAGTTGAAGGGGTCTGAGCAAAATCTAAGAACATGAGAATCTACTTTATTCAGCTGTTGAAGGTTGAAAGAAGATTTACTATTTAAAGTTTTAGTATAGGTCATAATGTGTAAATCCTTTTCTACTTCCATTTATCAGAAAAAAATAAAAAGTATTAGGATTCAATGCACTGGGGAAAAAGCACTGGCTTCAATGGCAAAACAGAACAGGGAATAGCTATCAAGGTCCAAGTCAAATATATGTGACCTAGAATTCTGTCTCAGCTTTTAAGTTTTCAATTTGAGCAAACAAAAGCCCACATTCAAAAAGAGAAAAAACTTTTATGTTCTTCTGGAAACCTTTCCATCCACTGTCTGAAAAGCAACTTTTTCTTTTCAGAGGACAAAGAATAGTTTGAAAACACTTAGTAAGTTTTCTTTGCAAACCCAGCTGTGAAAAACTGATTTCACAGAGCTGCTTTTGATCTGGGAATCATCCAGTCAAGAATAATTGTGCAATGATAACATACAATTAAATTAAACAATCATAACAATTACTGTAAATGAAAGCCACAGATACAATTTTGTAATCGTGTAAACTTTGTAAGAGTGTGGTGTGCAGCGGAATATCCACTGACAGACAATTTTTAGTACATTCTTGTTTTACCCTAAATTTGGAATTTTGATCCATAAGATAATTCTTTTATCTCCTGGTAGAATCTTTGGTTTAACTTGCTAGTTATATATTATGATTAACACTACTTAATATATAAAAATTTTATATTAATAAAATAGCAATAACTTTTTGCTAGAATAGATTCTACCTTCTCTATCTATTAACAACATAATAATCAAGATGAATTGAAGTCTATGTCTGACTTCATATCTCTTTATTCCTGATTAAGGATAAAAGGATGAAAAAAAAATCAAGTAGGTCTTTTATGCAAATGTAGTTGCCCTTATAAAACAAGGTCTGGTGAACCATGTGTACAAATATTTTCATAGAATACACATGATCACAAATTTATACTTGATCTTAGCTTTTCATTTGTATTTTCTCTTTCTTGATGTTAGATTGTTCTGTACTTGTTTTATACTTAGCTATCTTTTCTATTATTCTATGAATGAAACATACATATGGCTAAATAAATATTTCTATATATATAGATACATACAACTGCACATATATTACACATTTTGTATCATGTGTATTGGACTCTAAATCATTCTACTTACAGTAAAAGGGAGGAAAAATCATGTATAACAAAGTACTCAGGATGATTACTTGAGGAAAATCTTGCCTCAATAGTTTAAGACTACAAAGCTGCATTAGGAGGAACCACATTCATATTTAGTTCATGTTTCCTGTGTAAGCCAGTTAGATGTCAGGTGAGATTAATGATTTTGGTCCTTTCTGTCATGAAATAGTACAGTTCCACTGAAGTAATAATTTATACTAGTCAAGACTAATATACACTAGTCAAGAACCTGAAACATATTTTTATTTAGGGTGTAAACATGGTAACACAATAGAGGGAGATTTTCTCCTGAGATACCCTACATTTGTTCACCTTTTTTCTGAAGGGGAATTGGGGTAGAGATGATGGAAGACAATATTTATCAATGTAAGAGAAAATCAACTGAATTTGTTTCTCTCTTTGTGGTTTTGTTACAGAAAAGATTTTCTATGAGGAGAATGTTTGTTTTAAACACTGCATGCTAAATTACAGACCATTTGGTTTATAAAATAATCAGTTGAATATGAATTGAAAAATGGTAAAACAATACTATTTCAGTAATTCATTCTTTAAATGAACAATATTTATGGATTTGATTTACCTGGCTTGCCTCACATCTTGCTGCCTAGACTTGTAATTAGATATGTGAAAAGATTGCAAGTGTGAACTTCCTTACAGAAAAAAAAAAAAAGAAAAAAAATTTAAAAAAAAAGAAAAAACCAAACCAAAACCCCCCAAAACCAACCAACCAACCAAGAAAAAACCCAAATCAAACAACAAATCACAACCTTCCTAAAAGGAAGTTCCTTTACAATAATGGAAAATCATGTACCTGATGTCAGGTTTTGATGTCGTGGAGTTTCTTTTACTGGTGGGACACCTAAAGTACAAAACAAAGAAAATTAATTATCTCAAGTTTCAGGTCAAAATACTGAAATAAATTTCAATAAGAAACATGTTTGTTTCTTGGAATCAACTCAGATAATAATTTCTATAAACCTGACTTTTTTTAAATTTTTTTTTTAAAAGCTTGAATCTTTTAGTAAATTATTTAAACATAAAATTTTATGCCCAGTAAAAACATAACAGCAAACTGCTTCTAGATACCAGTTTAGTGCTCTTGCACCGATATAATGAACTGTTATCCTTAGAGGTTCAGGTCTTCAATACACAAAGTTTATATGTAAGTCACTGAATTTAAACAATGTAGGGAAGGTATTTACATCTTTAATCATTTTCTTAATAAAATAGTGTGAAATTTATTACTCTTAATTATCTTTAGAGGTATAGCAGAAACCATTTCTTCATTTACTGCTAGCAAAAAATCAAGGCAGTGTTGAGTCCAGCAGGATAGCCAGAATACAGGTGATTGTGAAGTCTGTCTTATGTATAAAAAAATGCTTCTTGTTATCAGTGTAGTTATTTTACAGTATGAAGCCAGTGACCTAACGCATCACACAGGCTATGAACTTTGCACTACCTCAGTAGGGAGCATAACAGCCGCCAAAGTGGGGACTGCTAATCCTGTGGCTGCAGTGCTGGAGAACCCTGCAGAGAGGCTCTCCTGCTGTGCCAGCCAGGGAGGGTCACGGGCAGGGCACTGCTGCAACCAGATTGGATGTGCTGATGTAATCCTTGATCCTCATATGCAAAGAAGCCACCAGACATTCAGATTCTGAGGATTTATGTACAATTTCATTATTTTGACTTACTTGCATATACATAGAAAGACTAACAGAGCATGTCTTTCCAACACCATAAAAACCCCCAAACCCTAATATTTGTATTTTTATTGTTGTTTGCAGAGATATTAATCGCTTTATTACCTTTGTTTTTTTCATCTTTCAGTTGTTTCTTCTCAGTTGTTTTTTCTAGCAAGGAAAAAGTAACACAGTTCAAATTTTGTAAACTGACTGCTGAATAGATAATTATCCAGAATTTTCCAGTAAAATTCTTTGAAAATTAACACAGATATGCTAGGAGTTGTTTCAAACAATTGTACATGCAAATTTGTAGTCTCATGCTATTTCTATAGTGATCTTCTACACAGATATGCAAACATAGTAAATTCCTACCTTCTTTCTCCTTAGTTGTCTTTGGCTTTTTTATGGCTAGAAAGATTTGCAAGGAAATAACAGTAAGTGACAGGCACCAGAAAAACAGGACTCTTACAGTAAGCACATTGCGCAAAGATCTGCTCCTAGGTAATTTCCCTGGAAGAATTACTGTGGTAAATGTGTCTCATGGCATGTATACAGTGTGTCTAATATGAAAACAGTGGCTGCTACCCTTTGTGGCTGTAGCAGTTCTGGGCTTTATGTAGAGTTGTTGTACATTGAATATTACTGGTTGTAGAGTAATTTAGAAAATCCTGACAAAGACTTTTGGCACTGTAATTTCATAATTCCATAATTACTGCCAGATTTCCCTAATTATTTGCTGCCAAAATGCTCAAGGAAAGGATCTCTCTGCCTGTGGATCATTTCTTACTCTCCCAGAATGATCTCAATCATCTAAACAAGTTAAGCAAACAAAACCCCCCTGCATATTAGCTAGATGGAACTAAATGGACCTTTAGAACTGCCAAATGTGACCATTCAGAAATCCTGCAACAATGGATTGTAATTAATTTTTTTAGGTTTTTCTTCCCCTCTCCCCTTTGTCCCCCAATTGTACATTCACTTAGAGCATGTGGTTTCCTCTTTTCAGCATCCTTTTCCCCAACCTGAAAATACATTTGGTCTGTGACTCCATTCAACAAGGCAGATTGAAATTAAGTAAAGTGTATTGCTTCAGGCATCTGAGTCCATTTCAGTATTCCCTGTTGACTACAGCAGAAAACTAGCAGGCTGTCTCCAAATTGTTCATTCACACTGTGCATCATCCAACCAGCTGTAATAATTTTCTTCAATGTCTTCTGGTGCATATGTTATCTAATTAACAGCGTCTTGCTCAGTGGGAATCACCTGTGTCTAGCTCACCAAGATATGCTGCAGAAGATGAACAGTGAAAAATCATATAATCAGCTGATCAGTCTGCAGTAGAGACCTGTGTAGCTGCAATTTTTTCAGTTCACTCATGATGCTTTATATTATCTTTGTTTGTTGCTGATGAACAGTGTACATTTATCAACACTGATGTTTTCCTTAATTCTTTCCATAACGCATAATAGAGAAAGGTAATATTTACCTGCTGTTGGGATTTCAGCTGTTGGGTCTTCAGGAGAATAATCAATAATGAAGAGGAAGGGGTCAGGGGAAGGAAGGAAAAGAATAAGAGGTTCAGTACCATGTTTTTTCAGGGCAAGCAATCATTTAATAGATCTTCTCTTTCATCTGCAACTTTTCTGCAGGATATTAATTTACAAAGAAACGTGCCTTAACAATGGACATGTACACAGTTTTACACTGAAAGCTAAAAGTCTCTTTGAAGTACTATAACTCAGCATGCCATGGTACATGCAAATGCAAACACTGTACTAATCAAAGCTTTCCAGCAAGCAAATATTTAAATAGATTTTTTTTTAAATGTGCCTTCAAGGTTATAGATGACTATGCTATTTTCCAAAAAGCGTATTCAGTTTAATTGTTACCTCTCTTTTCTTATCATCCACACATCCCAAGCATAGACTGACAATGACCTTGAATAGCAGGCATTCACCCCTCTGTAAGTGTTGCTCCTACATTAGTAGTTTACCTTGCCTTTTAGCAGTAAAAACTCTTAAGAGTTGGAAAGATTCTGACTACATCTTTGCACAGCACCTAGCACAAGAGAAGCATATATTCCTGTGCTACTGTAATACCCAGAATAATGCATGGAAATTGGTCAGTACAATGGGACAGATATTCTTTGGTGTAAACCATCATTACTCCTTTTAAATCAAAGGAATTAATTAAATCGTGATTTTTTACCCATCAGTACTTCCTTAGTCCCAGTGTTATTTTAGAACACAATTTGAAGAAGAATAATCTCACTATCCAAGCAAAGCCTCCATTCCCTGAATCTTGAGCTAGACAAAAAAAAAAAAAGAATAAGCTCACAAAAGATTTTAGTGGATCCTTTGATTGAATTATCTCTGTATTTTTTCCCTGCTGAGTTTTGGTTTTAGATGAACATGAGTCTCTACATCTCACACCAAGGTGAAAATGTTTCAGTACATGCTTTTTCAATAGAAAGACTGCAATTAAACATGATTTTTGCTAACATATCCCAGGAAACTTTCATTCAAGTCTTGGTTTGTAAGGAGATTCATTAATGTCAGTGCTCAATGCTTAGGCATCACAGACATTCAGCAAAGGCCAGTTTTGCTGCTATTAAATGCTAGCATCCTTTAACATTTACATTTTTGCTTATGATCATGCTCATAGTTGCTGAAAGCTGATACATTACTGCATTGTGACCCATGGAATAATGAATACATTTTTCTTATTTTCAGAACAAAAAACCCAAGATTTGTCTGAGGTACTAAATCTGGGAAAGGGGTCCATGCTCTCACTCCTTAATTGAGGGATTATCTCTCCGAGGGATCTGGATAGGACCAGTTGTCTGCAAGTATCCTAATTTAGGATTAATGATTGATTCCCTTAGGCAGTGAGGTATGGAAACACTGTTGACATCAAGGGACGTTAACTTGACCCTCTGGTGTATGAAATGTAAGGGCCATTTTTATTTCGCAATGTATCAACAAACTTCCAGTTACTCTAAGGACCTTGAGAAACATAGTACCTCTTTCATGGGACTTTTATTATAGAACTAAATGGGAATATAGTTTGGCCAATTCTTAATTTCTTTTGTTTTTCTTAAAATATCAACCTACATGTTTTTCCTCTTGATTTCAACCTGTGGTTTGGTATTCTTACATGTGTAAGATAAGCCATCAGCTTTGTTTTCTGTTAAAGGTAGTGTATCACAATTTGTGAGTCTTTAGTCAGTATGCAGGGGGCAAATTATCTTTCATTACCTATTCAAGTTTGATATATGATTAATGACTGTCAAACACTCTTTTGTACACAAAAATAGAAATAGTGAAAAATAAGATAGTTTATCATTTGCTTTCAAAGTTTAGTGAGTGGCTATGGTGTTTGGCTGCCTGTCAGGTTAGACCAGGAGAGCAGGTTACTACTATAAAATTTATATATTGTTAATTTGGGTACTTTTCAAACTCAACCTTATCGTTCTGTTTATACTCATCATTCACTGAATGGTCCAATCCCTTTACAAATTTAAACCTTATTTGCTTTTACAGTAGGGCTGCACAGGATACCATGTGGGAATAAATTCAGCCCAGGATAAAAGTATGAATTTATTTTACATTCCTACTAAATCTGAACTGCAAAATCAGTGAGTATTTTGTGTCCATTACTACTACATCTTATATTGAATTACTTGATAGCTGTGTTCATGCTATGACAAGTGTAATGCATACCTGACTAAAAAATATATGAAGCAAAACCGTATAGAGCTCTAGATATAAAAAGGGCAGTGATCCAACTAAGTGTTCTTCTTTAAGTGGAGAAAATCAATTTAAAGTAGATAGCTCTACCGTTTAAAATTTTGAACTAGATCTCTTCAAGGATGGTTAGTTCAAAATAGTGTATAGAGAATTACTTTTGTATATGATCATAGGTCTGCTTGTTACTGTTTTTATTTCTTCTTCTGTTTTTCCCCTTTCTTTTTCTAAAGGCACCATTAACCTTTATAATCATTTCAAGCAGCAACATGTAAGCTGAAGAACACAGTACTAACATCCCTCTACAAAGGTCAAGGGAAAATATCTTGGTTATTCCTTATATTTACAATATACCAGGGTAATACAGCTCTTGATACAAAAGCATTGTAGACAGTGATCTTGGGTTAAAGTGACTCTCACTGAAGAATGCATGAGGAATTAGCCACTTAAATATCTGATGGTTGTCTCACAGTAGTGAGTGCCATCACTGGCTCTCTCAGATGCAGAACACATTAAATGTCAGTGAGCAGATCCAGTCAAATCAAGACTGAACAAACCTGAAAAATGGAATCAAAGAGAGGAAAATGTTCTTAAAATACTAGCAAAAACTGAAAAAAAACCCATGAATAGCTTCAGAGGAAGTAATAACTTTGCAATGATAACTTGAAAACTGAACACTGGAATTCAGGTTTGCAGGACATCCTTCAGTGTTCGTATGTTTCAGATGCTTTGTGCTCACACTTTCCCTTTGGACCTGGGGTTCAGAATATCACTGTGTCTTCCTACAGGTGTTTAAGAGCAGGTATTTATCTTCTCTAACTTTTAGCTCTTAATATAGGTGAATGATTTAGGAAGCTTAATGGAATCAGTTTGCCCTGCCTTATCATCAGCTTCTGACCTGGAGCAGGAAGAGGTCAGTGCCTCATGGGGCTTGGTCTTGGGTTTGGATACACTTTGTGGATTACTTTGCAGAATAACACATGGTTTGATCTCGACGTACAGAAAAATGAAAGCATAGATCCTGTTCTAAAGAGACTACAACTAAACCATCTGTGAAGATCCATACTTCAACATTTTCACAATTCAAAGCATGCAGTGTAAACACTGTCCTTCAGATTCTTGTCTGACCAGTGTATAATGTGTAATGACTTGCCACAATAAGAATAGATCCCAGTTTTTATGTGTTCAGAAGTCTTACTGACCTTAAGAAGGATTCGATCCAAAGACTTCAGTGGAAATTTTTGCAATGTGAGAAATTCCCCTTGAATCCTTATTAAAACTCATCTAAATTGACAATATTCCTTTCCCTTCTTTAATTTAATTTAGGGGTTTTATTAAGTTAGGGAAAAAAGCTTGTATTGAAACAAAGCCAACAACGTGCTTAGTGAATTAATAGTATAAGTAATTTTGAAATTGTAAAAGAAGTAAGGAAAAAGTTGCCTAATTCAGTTATGCTACCTGTAATTTTCTTATTTTCAATAAACCGTATATTTGCATAAAGATAAGTCATGTGTCTACACCCATCTAAAATCACCAGAACATCAATTTTTCTACCAGTATAATTTTTTTATAAGAAGTAAAAATTGCCAAAGGAGTTTGAATGTTGCATCTTTGTAATATTACATTATAAATGTACTTAGTTGTGTTTAGCTGTTAGTAAGCAGATGGCATACAAGGGAATTTGTAGTATACAAATTGCATTAGCTAATATGACAAAATTACAAAAATGCAAATTGAGACAACACGCATATGAAAAGAGGCTTTATACTGCGTAAGAAGCAAGACGACACTTACTTGCAGTGTTTTTCGGTTTCACTGGGAAGTAAAAAGAAGAAAAAAATAGAGCAATCAGGTTCAGCATGGTATTGTTATGGTAGAGAATGGCTTTATTTGTTCTATATGATTCAGGTATATCAGAGCACATTTTTTAATAATCTCTCGGTAATTAATAACAATCTGATAGTGAATAATAGTAGTAAGGATTTTCTCATCTTCAGGTGATAATTGTTTTGCTAGAGCTAAGGATGAATAATAACAACAATAATAGTTTTAGTTCTTCACTTATTTCCTTTCATGGAGAAACATTGAGTAGGCATTTCTTAAACCCATAGTGGTTGCTACACAGTGAACAATGCTCCTTTCTAACCCAGCAACAATTTTGCTCTGTTTTGTAAAACTGAGGCTGTGCATGAGCCATGATATGCAGAGACATTTAGCATTGATGATGGATAGTGCCAGATCATGACCTGAATAATATATCACATAATACCTCCTATGGATAAAAATTAAACTATTGCTTGTCCTGACGAGTTAACTCATACAGGAAGACTGTGAAATCCAAGTAAAAGGCAGATACTCATAAATAATTAGCAAAATGAAGTCTTGTAAGGTGAACAATTTCAGAAAATAGTTCAGATTCTTTGCTGGCATATGCCTTTGACATCAATGGAATTACAAAAGCAGAAATCTGACCTTTGATATAGACATATATCTTAAAATGACAGCCAGCGTTGTAAATACGTACTGTACTACGTTAGCATGTCAAGGCCTTTCTATACACCAAAATAGATCACAAGGCCATAATTCTGACATTTGTCATATACAATTGTATTTCACTATTTCTTTAAATAACATTTTCAAAAGTTATGAATACCTAAAATACAGGAGCGCTTACCTGGTTTTGTAATTGGAACATTTTTTTCGTATCTGACTGTTTCATGCTCTAGATAAAAGAAATACAATAATAAAATCACCATAATGTTTCTAAGTTACATTTTGTATCAGTGTTTCGGTAGGGTACTTTTGTTTGTGTTCTTTTGTGTTGCTTCTGCTGGGATTTTTTGGTAGGTTTTTGGTTTATTTTTTTAAACTAGGAAGGATTGCATGTATATTTTTCAGGATTAAACATTCATTCTGTCTTGTTTCATGCTGTTATTTCAAAAAACATAAAATATATCCTACTAAGGGATCTGCCACAAATTAGCAAAGTTCATTAGTACTGCATATAACTCTACACGTATGGCTACTCTCAGTGCTACTAAGATTTATGCATGTATCTCAAGGAAGAAGTCAGTTAAGAGAGTCTCCTCTCAATTTTTGAAATGCAATCTCTATCTACTTTCCATTTTTATTATTTGAAAGAAGAGTATGGTATAAATTCACCATCCATTCACTCAGACTTTATATTGTTGATTCAGATACATTTCAGCTGATTTCCAGGATTCTTGGACATGTACTATTCCACATGAATAAATTATATTTAGCTGTGGAAAATGCATCTCATCCCCACTTGTCCTTCCCCTCTTCCTCTTTTACTTCATAATTATTATTTGAAAAAAATAATATTTTTTTAAAATAGGTCTAGCAAAAAAAAAATAAAAAAATCAGA
>VXAU01002247.1:0-93487 GCA_013399695.1 Formicarius rufipectus
TGACGCGACTGGCGCTCCCTTCGGAAGCCGCCCCCACGCGCGGGCAGCGCTCGCACGCCATTGGCTGCAGGCGCCGGCGCCGCGCCCCCTCGCGCCCTCTTATTGGCTGCCGCCCTGCCGGGGGCCGGAGTCTGCGTGAGAACTACGCCTCCCATCATGCCGAGCGGCGCGTCCGTGATGCAGCGGGGCACGATGGGCGCTGCAGTCCGGGCAGGGCTGCCCCAGGGGCGCCGCCGAGGAGGGCGGGGCGTGGAGAGTACTCAGGTTCGAGTCCCGGGAGGGCGCCCCGGGGCATGGATGCTCACTGGTGGGATAAATGTCATTATAACTCCTGTCAGTGAAAGACAAATGGGTTATTCCAGTCCCATAAAGGGAACACGTTCTTATTACACCCTCATACCGGGAGTGTGTGAATTGTGGTAGAACTGTTTAGTTTCCCTGAGCCCTTATCAAGGAATACATAAGTTATAGCGGACAGAACTGACGCAATAAAAAATCATATGTTGAAGACTGTTTAACATCATATTGTAAAATGTAGGTGTATGTGATGTGATGAACATGTATGAAGTAACTGGATAAACTCCCAACCTGCACTGTGTTTAGTACGCGATTTTGGGGAGCAAGGACTCCCACCGTATCCAGCGCTCTGTTTGCTTTCACCATATAATAAACTCTTATTCGAAAACCCATTCAGGCCTGAGACTCTGTTTTTCACAGTGGTCATCCCTCTGCCTTAGGCTTGAGCATTTGTCTGTGCTCTGTGACCTGCCCTGTGCACACCGTATCTGCCACAAGGCAATAGGCTGCCAAAACCAGGGCTGGTCGCCTTTCCTTGAACTTTTAGCCAATTGGACCTGCAGCATAGGCAAAGGTCCGTGCCCGGGAGTGGGGCTTCTGGAGGGAAAACAAACCCCTTTAGCTTATATCCCACCCCCCAGAGCAGCTGTGGCATGGGAAGATTCTCCCTGCTTTGTTCAGGAAGTGGCTGGAGGGAAGGGTGAGAGGAGGGCAGAGCTGGGTGAAGCTGAATGAGGGCTCCATAAAGGGTTATGGAAGAACTTGGGTTTGAGTGACACTGAGGAGATAAACAGTTTGGGGAAAAGGAGGCTCAGGAGTGACCTCATCACTCTCTACAACCTCCTGACAGGAGAGTGTAGCCAGGTGGGGTGGTCTCTTCTTCCAGGCAATCAGCAATAGGACAAGAGGGCACAGTCTAAAGCTGTGCCAGGGGAGGTTTCGGATGGATAGCAGGAAGAAATTCTTTACAAGAGAGAGTAATCACACACTGGAATGGCCTGCCCAGAGAGCTGGTAGATTCACCATCCTCGGAGGTTTTTAAGATGAGACTACATGTGGCACTGAGTGCCATGATCTGGCAACCACAGTGGTGTTGGATCAAGGGTTGGACTTGCTGATCTCGGGGGTCTCTTCCAACCCAGCTGGTTCTATGATTCTATTTCCATACTCAAGATGCCCTGTAATAGAAATCCACTGTCCAGATAGCAGGGAACAATCTACTGAAATTAACAAAAGAACATGTTCAGAGGGAGCTGTGGTCGGGCTCTCAATAAAATATTTATCCCTTCCATTCAGGAGGTACTCCGTGGTCACAAGGAGGAACATTTTGTCTCCCAGATGTCTGGCTCCATGGTGGAGAACTCCACTGGAGCGGGGAGGTTGCACCTGCACATGGGCAGAGGGTCCTATGTGCACTGAAGGTGTTGCTGTGTCCCTGTGTCTATTTAAGATGCAGACCCAAACTGGGGTCTGAATTTTCTGGTTAGGGATTTCTTGCCACAGTGGGTTGAACTGAAATGTAAAACCAGAACTGCACAGGCACTAGACTGCTAGGAGCAACAAAACCCAGCCACTTCTTCAGTCAGATCCACATCTGCACTAATGCAGATTTTGAGAGAAACCCAAAGAAAACAAACTTTTGCTTGTTGGATTTGCAACTCTATAATACATCATAAGCCTGCTTAGATTTACTTCACAGTACAACAAAACACTAATTTTAATTGTACACATAGCCAATTTTTAATTTTTTTTTCAAATTATAAAATCTAAAGAATAAGTATTAGGAAACTGTTACTGCCCTTTAAAAGCACATTGTTATTCATCATCAGTCCATTTTAGTTTCCACTTTATGTGGCATATGAAGGATTAGGATTTCAATGAAAGAGGGAGACAGAATAAATTGCATCCTCCACCAAAGAACTGCCAGACCTTTTCAGATGGGTGCATACCACGAGCCCTTCCCATGTTAGTCAGCTTTATCTAAACCTTCCAAAGCAATGTCTGCCCCTGAATTTCATGGGTTTCAGGGTCAGTCTCAACAGAATTGTGGGGCTGGAGAGGTCAGAGGCCATTTTTGTCAAAGGGTAGTGACCTTAGCAGCAAGAGGTAGCCTGACAAAAACAGGATTCTTGCTACTCAATGGAGTTCTCACTGTTCTTCCCCCGCTGTGTCTTTTTTCTACCTGGTAATGAAAAATCTTGAAAAATTGTAATGGATTTTTACATGCATGCATATATATATATATATGTGTGTGTTTATACATCTATTTAAAATATTATATACATTATGTCCATTATACTGTTATATATAATATTACTTTATATTGTATATATTGCCTATGCTTATCATTTTTCTGTGTTTTAGCCCACAGAAAGGATAATGTATTTACTAAAATCCATATTTGTTGTAAGAAAAAAGACAGAATGTTAGGAAGAAAAAAAAAAAGGGAGAAAAAAGAAAAAGAAGAGAAACTGAGATTGAATATTTTGGCATGTGGTGTAAAAACTTCTTCAGAAACATTTGTGTAGTCACATATTTGCTTTATATACACATAAACACATATATAGGCAAGAAACATCAGGTTTTAGTTTCCATGATCAAGGGAAAGGCTTAATTAACATGCTGCAGACTCTGACTCAGGAGGTTTGGCAATTTGTACTGGGATAATTTAAGAGATTCTTGCCCCTAACCAGGCATTCTACCCAGTAGTTATCATCCTCTCAGGATCTGCTGCACCTCCCAGACTGGTGCACAGCCCTGTGACCCGAAAGCTCCGGTGGTTTGTATTGCTAGGGTGGGCTCTGACTTGTGCTGATAAAGGAGAGGCTGTGCTTTCCCTTGCAGCACTTCTGATGCAGGTGGTGATAGTGACCTCTGTAGAGCTACATTTGGCAATCAATATATTGCTCCCCATGAGTGTCCAGTTTAAACTTCAAAGCTCCCATCAGGAAGTAGTTCAAAGGTAGCTGGAAACCCACATTTAGATTCTCATGACATCAATGCAAGTTTCTAAATTAATAATAAGAAAATAATAAAAAAAGGAAGACTGTGGAGGTTCTTATGCATACGATTTTCCAAGCCCTATCTGACTGATTATGTTCTTGGTTCTTTTTTTATGAGCAGCTTTGCAGTGCTGCTGTTGCTCAGCCAACTCAATTCCCTCTCCCAGGACTTTGCACATGGTGTTGCAGTTCTCTGCTCAGAAAGTTTCTATTGTTTCTGGGTCTGACACTGTGTCCAATATCCATCTTCCTTCCTGAACAGCCTGTCTGAGCTCTTGAAATCAGGGTAACGGAGTTGTCCCCAAATATGTCGAAGAATATGGCACGTTTGCATACAAAAACAGTCTAATTTTCTCCTCTTCTTTCAGCCAATGAAGATGAGACTTCATTTGATTTAACAAGTTACTGTAAAAAACATAGGCAGTTCTTCTGGTTTCTGTTGAGTGGTGCTGGAATTCACCTCTATCCAGGTCCTTCCAAAGACTCAGCTTTGAGTTACTGGTCAGTTTTGCCCACAAACTTCTTACCAATGCATCTGTTCCTTGACCATGGTAGGTCATGATCAACTGTCCATCAAGAAAGTGGAGATCGATCAACATTCCTGCAGTAATGACTTGAGTGATTGAGGTCACACTGAGCTCTAGTCAGATGCAGTGCAACGTAGAGTTTTGGAATTCACTGGAGAAAGTGAATTTTTCTATTCTAGTGCCACAGCCTTTCCGATACTAATTTTTCACAGTCTTGATGAGGCAGGTATTTCTATGCTTGTTAAAAATTAATAGGCCAGAATCAATGCTTTGATTTAAAGACCATCTATAACAAAATGCAAAGTAGGACTTTGGTCTCAAACAGATCAAAATATCAATTACTAAAGACTGGCCATTGAAAAAACTTCCTCATGGCAATCTTTCTTCAGAATGTAGCCAATTTTGCCTGAAGGTAACTTGAATAAGAATAAATTTTATAAGAATAAAACAGATGAGCTAGCCTAAGCCTGATCTTCCCTGTCCTTAATAAAAGTGAAGAGTAAAAGTATGTTGGGTAATAACACCAGATGACAGGGGTAAAATTTTGAGAGGTCTGTGATACTAACCAAGACAACGAGATTTTCACCAGATACCTGAAGGTGGAGATTGGCTCCTGTTGTGCTTTTGAAAATCTTACCTTAGCTGGGTATTCAGAAGCTTGGATGCTTGCTAAACTAGAGTAGCTTTTCTCCCTTAGTCCTTGCATATTTCTAGCACATTCTTCTTTAGGCTCCAAGCTCTCACCAGTTCTCCCACTAGTTTAATATGCAAGGTCTGTGACTTTTGCCGCTTTATTTACTTACATAAAGAAAAATGACTTTCCATTTCCAGTATTCCAGTGGCAACACGTTTGTTACAAGGTACTGTTAAGCAGATAGCACACCTTACCTACCTCAGGGAACACAATGCCTTGGGTGAACAACGGCAGCAGGGCTTGAACTAAGGAATATAGAGTCATCTCTCCTGTCATAGCCTTGAGCAGTCTGTAGCTTCAAGTACAGGTGTAGGTCACCTCATTAGCCATGAGTTATATCTGTTGTCAAGTCCTTAGTTGGATAAAAACATGCACGATAACATTTTAGATTTTTTTTAAGGTTTGCAGCTTGTAGAAGTTTTTGTATTTAAGTAAACTTAAATAGCATCTATTTAATTTCAAGAACTTCATTTGGGTGTGAAAATCCATCATGTATCTTGCACAACTGTACAAATAACACTTATGTCCATTTTAGGCATAGACATGGTTATTATTACACTGGGTGCTAGCAAAGATTTTATTTACAAAACAATTACTAAAATGCCTGTTGTCATATTTCCATTTATTTTTTTCTTACCCATAGGGTAATAGGTCCACCATAATTGCTTGGTGCATTTTATAATACAGAAGAAAAAGCTATGTTAATAAAAACTAACAAAAACTCACAAATAGCTACAAATCCGACAGAAAATGTCTAAGAAAAATTCTCCCCAAAATACAATACATTTTTCCACACATACACAGTACAGAATAAGTTCAAAGGCACAGCTTTGAATTTTGCTTTTGTAGACGTATATAGAATTATCACCACGTGAAGGAATTGAGTTTCATACCTGTCTATAGGTAATTAAGTGAATAATCATGTTTGCATTGTCATTTTCTTTATATAATTGCTTCATATCATCATATTTAACATATGTGGCTCTGAATCCAAAATCTTCTCAGTCCCCAAGTCCCTTCTTACCTTGTCATTACTGACCAGAGAAGTTAGATTTTTCCAGATTGTGCAAACTTAACACAAATACATATATAATAAGAACAATAGTCAACTTAAGGCAGTGTATAATTCAATGCTACATGTCTTCTCTTTTGTCAATATCAAACTTACTGGATCAACAGAAAGGTGCATCAATATACAAAGTTAGATGTAAACTGAAACCTACAGCAACATGTTTTGTTTTTGTTTTTGTTTTTTTAAGGAATCAGATATTGATATGAATGAGTGATGACTTGGTAGAATGGTTTTTAAGGAGTGCATTAATAGCTTAAAAGAAAAACATCTGACACAGTTTTGTTGAGGGTGAATTTCCTGTCTTAAATTCAAATTATAAATAGGTCCTGTTCCAGTACTTTTTTTTTTTTTGTAAGACTCACTAATGTTTGTCAATAAGAGAGTGGGGCAAAAATGGCTCACTCAAACTGACAGCACACAGGGTTGTCCTGCATGCCAAAATTATAAAAGGCACAGATTGGCCCCAGAACTGATCTAGAACAGCACAAAAATCTGTTCCGGCTACAGGAACATTCGGTCATATTGGTCCACAATCTGCCCACCTCATGAACTACATTTATCTGCCCAGGATCTTGACCACCTTCACCTCCCTTGAAGAATGTCCATAAGAAGTCCCACATAACATGAAGCTTTGATAAATCTTTTAGGTATGTGGGCTTAGCTGATACCAGTCATTTTCATTTAGCCCAGCCTGTGGTGGCTTCCCCATTGATGTAGGCGAAGCCAGGAAAGTGTTGCATGTGCTCATATTCAGAATTTCTGCGTGTTGTCAAGGGGGTGTACATGTCACTAGAATTTCCATATCTTGTGGAGTGCATGGGTGAGCTTGTGTAGCAGGAGTTTGCAGCTGGGACCTCTGGCCAGCGAGGGGTCACTGGTGTGGGATGCAGCCTGGGAGTACTGCTCATCAAACAGGGCTCCATTCTTGATGTTGGGCCATTGAAAGGGTACTACAATAAAAAAACAAACAAACAAACAAAAACAAATGAAAGAGTTATCTGCCACATATTTAACTTTAAAATAAGGGCTGGTGGTGCTACAGTGTTGTGTTTAACACAGCCAAAATCATACGAATTAGCAGCTCTCCAGCAACAAGGTATCATACGGAAGGTGGAATATCAAATAACCAGCGTCTGCAGTAAACCGAGGTTTCAGGGAAAGCCTTGCAAAATAGTCACTTAAATAGGGAATTGATTTATCAAAGGTACTGGCAGGTTTATCCAGTAGCAGAAAAATGAATGGAATTAGTTTAATCTTTTTCTCTCACTTCTACTTGGAAACTTGTTATTGCTAAAAATCAGAGTATAAAATGTCCCAACTCTTGCTCACTCAACTCAGTTTCAAGGGAGGGGAGCAAAAGAATCTTTTTTACTGGGAAGATGCCTTCCCCTTTAAATGTTCACAAGACACCCCCCCAATTCCTGCTAAAAACAGTATAGTCTGGCCTCAGAGTGATCAGCTAACTGGAGAACTTATGAAAAGAGGCAGGCAGAAAAATGTCTCTATTCCCCAGCTGTTCACAGTGACAGCTGGAAACTAGAAATCAAAGAAGTTTGACAAATGGTTTCCACTAAGGAGAAGATGTACTGAGAAGAGGATAGGAAGACAGAGAATAGCTTTTGCTCTCTGTAGCCACAGGCTACCCAGCCAACGTGCTTATGAGTGCTTGCTTAACATGTATTTATTTTATTGCATGTCCTGCAGGAGCAGATAATATGTGTGTTGTGTCTAAGAAATGGCTTTCCCTGTTTGATCCTCTGATTATCCATCTGCATCACAGAGACGGTTAGAATCCCTGTTCCCCTTGACCATCCATGTATCTTCAGGGCTTTTATATTTTATATCTTTATACCTTTTCTGCAAAAAGTGTAGTAATTTAAAATTTTTTTGTCTTGGGCTGTTTGACACTGTAGCATTTCTTTAACTAGAAAGCTGTCACCAAAATAGGACTATCATGTCTTCTGATGCTTACAAACCTTGAAAGCTGCATGCCAAAGCTTTATACTGCTGAGGACTCTAAACCCCCTTCCCCATATTTTGGAGGCTCATGGAGAGAAGAGCTGCTGTAGTTATTTGTAGGAAGGAGATGGCAGTGATCCCCAAAGGGCCTCCTTACATCACTCCACTGCCCAATGGGCCTGGGGTTAAGCAGTTGCATAACCAACTGTTGCATAAGCTCCAGGCTCTTAGAGCAATGTCTCCATGAGGGGTTTGCCCTGTGTCCCTTCAGACCACAGCCAGGAAGGCAAACGCCTTGGCAAACATATTTGAACAGTTCACAAGCCTCAGGCAGCTCAAAACCACACACTGGCCACTCCTAATTAGACAGGAGAAAAAGACAATTATTTTTGACCAGCATACTGTAGGTAGTGATTTAGCATATTGCTTGGTGTCCTGGGGAGACAGGTAAATTGGCAGATGAGAGGCAAGACATCAAAGAAGTGTGGTGGGTTATTTAGCAGGTACTGCTCATCACCACAGAGGCTGGATTTACCTGTGTAATCAGCTGCTGAAGCAGAGTGTTAAACAACAGCGTGATACTGGAACATCAAACTTCAATTTTGGTACTACTAATACAGTTACCAGAACAAGCTGTACTGGCAACACTGACAAGACCATCTAAATTTCCATCTTCAACCCACAGAAAGGCTTTTCAGTAGGAAAGTTCAGCATAGCTTACATACTGAGTGCAAAAAGCCTAATATTCCTTTGCAGAAGAATCAAGTTTTCAGACTTTTTGGCTCTCTAAAAGTTTTTGCTGAACATGAGAACTTCCAGTGACCAGCAACTTCAAGTTTTGAAGTATTAACTGAGCTGATTTGAGTTTAGGATCATAGTTCAGTTCTTTAACTCATTATTAAAGGACATGGTACTTTGTCAAAAGACAACCAACATGCAAATAGTCAAAGTAAATGCAAGAGGTTCCAGAAAAAGTTGAACAATATTCAAACTTTTAATGTTTGGGAGATTAACTAATAGATTTAGATTGCTACTTTTCTGGTCTGCACTGGCCATACACAAAAGTTACTTCAGTGCCAATGCCTGCTGACTGCTTTTGTCTAAGGAAAGCTCTTGCCACAGTGATTATAGAGGAAACAAGTTGTTTTCAATTCACTATAGCTCCAGTATTGAATTCATCTCTATTTTAGTTATCAAAAAGTCAGGCATCTAAAAAAAGTGAGTCATCATATGTGCAACTGTCTACAGCCACTGGAAGAATTTATCAAATCTGAAGATAAATATTTAAGACAGATGAACAGAAGATGGCTCTTTTCTTCCTCCTGCTACATGATATAATCCATTAGTTAGGCTGTCTCAAGTTAAAGAAACATTCCCTTTGCTTAGTTGGCAAATGCATAGTTGTTTTTCCCGGCTGCTCTGAAATATCTTGCTAATGACTGTGTTGTCTTTGAGATGGTAAGACTCAAGACCAGGATAGATGACTGGGACAAAATCATACCTCACAAGTAATGCACTTTTAACTTTCTGTTTTCTGTATGTCACCCATGGAGATGCAAGATGTGGGCCAAGATAAAATCTTTTTTCTTTGTCTTCAGTAGTGTTTAATTGATACCAGCTATCGTGGTCTTTGCCTTTCTTACCATTGATCTATACCTGAAGTCACTGTAGATTCTTGTATTAAAAAACATACTTACAACAAGATTAACCTAGACTTCTGCCATAGTACATCAACAATTATCTCATCTTCTTTCCATTGAGATAATTGATCTTCTTTGTTGTTAACCATGACTGAAGCCCTTGCCATCCCAACCCAGTGCAATTTTCCCTTGAGGTTATGAAACTGAGGCTGTGATTTATATTGGGGGAATTACTTGCTTTCATATCCCTGGCAAATACCAAGAGAAAGCTCTGCCTTCAGCTGGGACAATTTGTAACTTGATAATTTGTAGACTGTAGAAACGTTGGTCTATGAGCAAGAGGAAGAAAATGAGCTCTGGGAATGTTGTGGTGGGTCTCCTTGTGCATGGCACTATGTGGGGAAGCCACATAATGTCTTTTTGTAGTTTGGAACCACAAAACCTGTACCATTGGGGGAATGAAATCTTGGCTCCCAGAATGAACTTCAGGGCGCACTGAAGAAGAAAGATATTCCTCCTCCTCTCTGCAGCCAAGAGGCCATGCTAAGGCTTACTAAGAAGGCCAGGCAATGGCTGTACATGGGGGGACAGGATACAGTGTGCTGCTTTTCCCTTTCATCAAGCGCACCCAATGCAGCTGTGTTTATGAATGTGTCATGAATGTAAAAGGAATAATTGCTTGAAAATAACACGGACTCAAAATATCTAGTATTTTACAATAAATGCTGTTATGACTGAATGCAAGATGGAAAGTTTTGTAATGGTAGGTCAGCTAATCGCAAATGAGTCAGTGACTTCTTTTTCCCTACAGTGAAGAGACTATTGAAAGACAATATTTTTAAAGTACTCATTTGCCCCTGCCTGACCATTAACTCTCCCAATGAAGCATCTATTCAGCCTTGTTGGAGTGTCCAAAGCATAGCCATCTGGGCGGATGCCTCCCCATGCTGCCTGAATCACCTTTCACATTCCACATCCGGTTTAATGAAGAGTGCTTAAGCATGCTGAACTCAAAACACTGGGGCCTAGTGATCTTTCCCAGATATAAAAGCGACATTTGTTGGAGGGCTCTTGACAGGAAATTACCATTTTCTGGGCTAACTCACACTTGTTGTCTCTGCTGCTGTTAGACGGACAAGAAGCCCTTTAAGCCTGGGAGACTTTGAGCAGATTATTGTTAAGGCCTTTCCCCAAAAAAGTGAAATTAATTCAATTTCTTTTAGTATTACTTTAGAAAATACAATGTTAAATATATCCTCCCATATAGTAAAGACTGAGTTTCTGCAGTGTAAGAATGGAGAATAATCTCTTTATTCTTGTCCTCAGCTCACCAATCAATTATGAGTGGGGGTGAAAGGTGTCTCTGTCCAAACAGCAAAATATTTTCCTTATGAATGTCTCTGACTTTACATTGCATTAGCTCACACTTATGCTGTATGCTGTAAATTAATGTTTTATGTTAGCCATTACTTTTAGGACTTGAAAATAATTCATACCAGAAACTGCACCAATTGTGAAGAGCTGGCTATAAATTAAGTTCATAAAAATATGCTTAAAATCTCATAAAATTACATCATCAGAACTACTGATTGTGTCTTTATAACCCTTAATTAGAGCTTTTTCTCCATAAATTGAACCTTATTGAATCTGTTAAATAGGTTGGGCAAAACTCTCAAGTCCATCTGAGTGATTTGAGTGCTCTTGGGAGTGGCATTTGGAGCCTTAGGAAAATGCTATTTGTAATTATTTAAAAATAAATTAAGACATCTGTTTCCTGTTGCATTCAAGACATAATTACTTCAATTACATGCTAACAATCTCAAGTCCGTTATGAAGCCATACAGTTAGGAACAATGACTCTTGTTGCATGGGTGGGATTTGGACAGTGTTTTTGTCTTTCTGTCATTATCAGCTGTTTGATGACAGAGTGGTTATTGGGAAGGGTTTATTATTCTTACTCCATGGGTATAGTCATGAGTTTATGTGCTGGGGGGTTAATAACTTTTTTCTTTTTTTTTTTTTTTTTTTCCTGCAGTAGATGGGCCTGAACAACATGAATGGACACTTTAGTGTGGACCCTGCCTGGGAGAGGATTTCTTTGACTCCCCCACTGTAACAAAAAACCAGTTACTATGGTTTTCCAGTGCTGCTCCCATGTAAATCCTACTGCAGAGGCATACGAAGGGAAATGAAGACATGGTTGAGCAGAATTGTGGCACACAATATTTTACAGAGAAACTGAGGGGTGCTGCATGCTGCACCCCTAGGAAATTATGTGAGACCACTGCAGTCCCCAGACCAGTTTAGGAAGGTTAGAGTACAAACACTGCTTAAAGTTCCTTTAACTATGGTCCAAATACTGTGCTTGACATGGCAAAGGAGAAAAGGTAAAATGAGGCTGTGTAGTGCAGCATCTAGGAGTGATTCTCAGATCTAGATGGCTGATCTGGCAGCTTCTTGACTGAGCCCCTTCTACCTACTCCGAAATCAGGTTTGCATAGAAAGGCTGGAGAGGAGTTCCAGCTCCATCAGGTTCCCTGCTCAGCACAACTGAGAGAAAAGGATGTTTGCACACTCCCCAGTCTATGCCCACCCTGCAGAGAACACGCAGTCCTTACATAACTCCTGTGTATCTCTAGAGTATCTGCCACAACAGAAACTAAACAGGTGGTAACTCTTAATTCTGGAAAAGAGATGGCAGGCAGAAGGTGAGAGCAATGATGCAGATCTGTAATGTCTTGAATGGCAAGAGCAGATAAATAGGGAATGAGTATTCCCTATTCCTTGGCACCCCAAAAAACCTTAGGGCAATTATGAAATAACAGACTTAAAAAGAGAATGTATGTTTCATGTAACTCATCACAAAATATCTACATACAGAATAGCTCAAAGACAGCCTAATGGAGAGTGGTTTTCTACAAAATACATCAGTCCAGATGCTGCTTCCTACTTGGGACATCCCTAGACCCGCTCTTGCCCAAAGCAGCATAGCTGTGCCAGTGAAAGGACCACTTTCTACTTACCCTACTTCTAAGACTTCTCCTCAACACATTCTGGTCATTGCTAGAGATAAGACCTGGATAAATGGACCTCAGTATGATTCACTACAGCTAGTGCGCACTTAAAAAAGATACAGTACATTTTTTGTACTCCACATACAGTGATGCACATTCACATGATGTGCATCTTTATAGGTTGACAGATATATTAAAATGTACCCTGATGCAGGTTTCTCTAATCTTCCTTTGTACTAAAACTGTTAGCCTTGAAGTTTATAAAGAAAAATTACTGTGGCTTGAATTACTTTGTGTTTAAAGAAAAGGTAGCATTATATGAATTGAAATATTTATTGATAGCCTGAAAGAGGATTAATACCTGTCTGACTAGTGTGAACCTTGCAGACAGAACTGAGCTCAGAAGCCAGTCAAGCCCATATTGTGGATGTGGACTAGTTGGTGACATTGGGAAGGGGTTACCTTTGAAGGAGGTACCTCTCTGCTAAAGTCGATATAGTTGGTAAGACCACTCAGAGACTTTTAGACAGAGATGTTGCCTATTTTCTACCCTGGGACCTGGTACCTAAAACTACAGGGGCAGAGAACTGATGAATTGTAACGTCAGTATGGATGTGTTTATATACAGACATTAAATGGTCTCCTTTTATATGATGGTGGAGTAGCAGGAAAGTACTGTATATACTTATGCACAATGGCTTAGAGAATTAGGAAGAAATAGATCAATCTGTAGATCATTTTTCATTTGTGTGTCAGGCTCATGGCCAGTAAGACAATTCAAGAAATGAGCCATCAGACCTGGAATTACAAGGAAGAACTATTCTGAGAACTACTCACAGATGCTGGGGAAGGAAAAAAAAATAGATTAAGACCAAGGTTTGAGCAGACTGTATCAGTGGGAATTAGTCAGCCTATAGTGCCAGATCCCCACCTTCGTTTTTTGAAAGCTGTATGTAGTAAGAGCTGTGTGACTTCTTCCCCACCACAGTCTCACTTTAAAGATTCCAATGGCAAAACCTAAAACCTCAAAGTAGCTGATAAAACTTGGGCTGTGTCATTCTCTTCCACAGAAAGAGCTTGGACATGGCGTTCTTTGAGACCAAATGAGTAATTTATAGTGGCAGCCTACAATCCACCTCAATTACACGTCACCTATTTCAGCTCAGCCTCGTTTGGGACAAGGTCTCTCCCTGAATCCATGTCTGTAGAGGAGAATTTACCCCCCCACACAAATTTTTTTTTTCCTTAGGAGTTAATCCCAAGACACCATCCTAAACAGAATGACAGAATAGTCACTAAAGTTGAGCCAGAGTTCTATATTTGGCCTGAATGTAGATTATAACAAAGAGTTCTTTTGAAGAGTTATGGTCAATGCCTCCTCCTCTCAACTGAGTATACTACCATAGCTATACACACTGCAACTCCTCTGGCTTCAGTATAGTGGCAGCTATTGATGTATTCATTGTAAATTCAGCTTCCAGTATTTTGATTTCCCAACATCAGGAGTCCTACTGCAATTCCTTGCATCATGTTCCCCTCAGAAAGACTACTAGAAAAAAGGGTAGTTCTCTAACATCTTATTACAGACATCTTATGAACTATTTTGGTAAAAAGTGGCTAAGAGAGGACTTATTATCAGGGCAGGAATTTTAACTTAGCTCTAAAGAGATTGTCAGTAAATTCTGTATCAAACCATTGAAGACTTTTAGATCATTTTTCAAAAGTAAGGTTTCATTTTGTAACTCCTCTCAGGACAGAACGAACACATTGATAGGTTTTGGTTGCTGTATCCTACTGTGCAATTCCATCTCAGTTTACAAGCAGCATGAGAAAGATGATGCTAAATACAAATTGAAATAATTTTCCTCTTGAGTGTGATCATTAAAACATAGCCATTCTTCATTTGTTCAGGAGAGTTCAAGGACTAGCAAGAGGGGAAGTAGTGATCTATGATCTGATATATGCACTTTCAGAGACAGCCTACTACAATATGAAAAATATTTGTCTGATTTCAAGGTATGTTGCTGTTTGCATACAGCATGCTAACCAGGATATGAGTAAAATAAAAATGAAAAAAATATCTTAATAATATTAGAAAATAAACCAATTAGGAGCCTTTAATGATTTGGCTGATGACAGCTTATTGATTTAGAGAGCCAATAGGCTGATAAATTTACAAACATAAATTTACTTTAAATGTTATAACAAGTATAATCAAGTAATAATTTCAACTTACCTGTGAAGAGCTTCTGTGGTAAGCTGAGTAGTGGAGTGGTCCAGAAATAGCAGAATCATGTGGTAAGGATGGATACTGACTCTGCATCGGATGGGGATGCTGGTTGCTATAGCTGCCATAGTTGTAACTTCCTGTGTATCTAAAATGCAGTAAGAAACAATTCTAGTATGCACAATAATTGTATTTCCATTAATAATTCTAGAACTTACATGAAACATACAGTTGCAGTTTTTTTGAATAGGAAGATGCTATTTTAAATATTTTTTTTAAATGTTTCTCAGCTTAGATGGGAAGCAGATGCCACTTAGTGAAACTGTGTCTAGCACAATAACAGAGACTCAGCATGCTTCTGTGGCTAATTTTAAACTGCAGACTCAGTTGTGCACTTTCTAAGGAGAAAGTGTCTTTCTCTTTTATTGCTATTTTAATATAATGTTCTTAGTAAGTTGCTATCCAGGCTGAGGAAGTATGGTGAGCTTTGACTTAAAGAATTACACTGAGTTCAGCTATCTCCTTGCACTGCAGTCAGGTGTTCCTCTCTTGAGAGGGAGAGAGGTGTAATAGTTTGAATCTGAAGCATAAAACATACAGCTTTAGCACAGCCAACTCAGTAAGACAGTGGATGTGAGGTTGGAGAATCTGTCTAAGTTCTTTTCTGATTCCCAGCCTATGGTCTAGGAACAGCCAGGGGCTAAGGAGAGAGCAGTCTCCTTAGCTATAGGATCAGTGTTTGCTGGCCACCATTATTTGGACCATTCATTAGCAGAAGGTGCATAGGCACTTTCTGCCATTTCCCCGTCTTTGTGTAGCCATGACTCCATCTGGCCTTTGTTCATTGTCAGAAAAGTTGATTTACTTAGATTAAAACATTTCCTCAAATCACCATAATCAACCAAACATCAGAGGCAAGAGATTCCTTCAGGAGTAATGAATTCTCACATATATACACACATATCTATTATATACACACTGCCTTACTGTGGTCTGTTCCAAGTCTTGCATCCTGTTAGCTCCTGAACCTCTCTGCTGCTCTATTTCTGCCTCCAGTAAACAGTCAAATTGCTGGATAAGAGAGGTGTTCCATAAGTCCATATTCAGGTTTTTCCCAGTAAGGACTTTGGAGTGACTTTCAAACAACTATCTAAACCTAAACACATCCAAGAGGGAATAAGATGCACTGCTCAAATTAATCTACTGCTATCTTCCAAACAGTATAGAGTCTTTCACACTGGGAAAGCACTTCTGCAAGGTTGATGAGCATGCAATGAGACTGAGGAACTCATTGGAACCTTATGAACCTCTTGCATCATGGCAGCACCGGGGCATTTGCTAATATTGCTATATGCCCGGACCCTCTCCATTGATTAGTTTGTGATTGTTTCTTTTTAGTTATGGATATCTATGAGTTATACACTCACTCACATGTGGATGGCACAGAAAAAGTGTTGCTTGATGAAAAGAGCACCGAGAGTCTTAGTTTGAGTGTCTGAAGTTTTTCAATATTATGTAAATTTATACTGTAACTATTATGAGAGCCTTGAGCAAGTTTTTGTAATGGAGATTGAGATGGGATTAGAGTATTACAGCGAAAATGTGCCCATTTCTCCAAACATTGAATGTTATTTTATCTGCAGGTTAGGGCTAGTCATTGAATCATTAAGGTTGGAAGGGACCTGTGGATTTTGTCTAGTCTAACCACCTCTGCTAGATCAGGCTGCCCAAGATGGTGTCCAGATGGAGTTTATACCTCAGCAAGGATGAAGACTCCATAGCATTTCTGGACAATCTGCTCCAATGTTTGATTACACAGTAAAACAAGAGTTTTGTTTATGTTTAAACAGAATTTCCTGTATTTCTGTTTGTGCCCGTTGCCTCTTGGCCTGTCAGTAAATACCACTAAGAAGAATCTGTCTCCATCTTTCTTACGTCCCCCAGCAGGTATTTGTACACATTGATAAGACACTCCTTGAGTCTTCTGTGCCTGATGATAAAAATTCTCAGCTGTCTCAGCCTCTCTTTGTATGGCAGATAGTCCAGTCCCATAATCATGCAAGTGACCCTATTCTGGACTTACTCCAATGTGTCTATGTCTGTCTTGTACTAGGGAGCACAGAACTGGATCCAGATGTGGTCTCAGCAGTGCTGACTGGAGGAGAAGGATCACCTCTCCTGAGACATAGTATAGTAGGGTTGTTCTTTAGGCGTATCTAGCTTCTGGGATAAAATATGGCACAGGAAAACAGGAATCAGAAGAAACCTATTGAAGCCTTCTCTTTTAGAAAATATCCTCCAGATCTACTGTGGTTTTAAATAGAATTAAATGAAATTATAAAACTAAGACATAATATAATTACACAGCAGCAACAGCCAAATAATTACAATACCAACATCTCTGAAATATAGACTTACTACATCAAGAAACAGCTCAGACTGTATTTAAAAAAAAAAAATACCTGAGAATAAGTTCATGTCAAACCTACAAAAAATGCCCCCAAACCACTAGAAAGTGACTTACCCATGTTCTTCTCTGTGGGGATAAACGGGTATCCGGTGTGTGACCGATGAAGAAGGTACATGTGGACTTCTCATGCAGGGCAGTTGCTGGGAATTTTCAGCAGGTGACCCAGCAGCTGTTGTAACAGTGTAGGTGAGTGACCATGTGTAGGATTGCATAGCCCCTGCAGACAAACAGTGTTACAGGAACACAGTTAACATGGGCTGACATCCATAGAGGTGTCATTCTTTGAGATACTTACAGGAAAACAACCAAATAGGCAGTGATTATGGAAAGTGCATCAGCCAAAGTGAACAAACCAGTCCTATCTGAGGCATAAATAAAAATACATATGGATCATTTGAAGTGTGCAAAGATCCAGAAGTATAAAGCATATCTAGATGGTTCACACTGTGAACTTACAGTATTGAAATACTGTATTGAAATAATTTGGGATAAAAACAACCAAACTGGGATAGGATTTAGAAATGGAAGAACACCAGCATTAAGATTTCTCAGGCATGATACACGAAACCCTGAGGTCTCTCTCACATGAAGAGGGCTGCTTGGCCTGAGGCAGGAATAGGACGAGAACAATGAGGGATTAGAAAAAAACAGATATTACACAAATAGATTTCTTGAATCCTTTTGCGGTTTGTACCTGTTCCACCCATCTAGTTACCAGCCCTTGTAGTGGCAACACTACAAAAATAATCTTATTTTAACAAGTATATAGACAGAAATAGCCCAGTTGTTTTCTCTCTGCAATTTCTTTTTTTTTTTTTTTTTTCGTGGCAGCAGGGACTGGACTTAATTTATTTTTTCATGTAGAGCGTTTGTGGGAAGAGCAAAGAGCAAAGATGTGGGTTTTCCATTTTGCTTAGAAGGTGCTGAGTTTTTTAATCATCCTGATCCCTTCCAGGCAGGAACTCCAGTTTCATGAGCCAGCTGCTGAGAAACCTTTGTCCTTTGCACACACCCCTTTCACTCAGGAGGCTGACAGATCCATTGTTCCAGTATAACATAGCTCTTGCTAGAGGTCATGACCATACTGGCTGAGATTACCGTGCAAATGAGGACCAGAACACTGAATTTAACCCAATGCGAACACAAGTTTGGGGGTCTCTGGGCACTCTTAACTCTTTTTCATTTGCTGAAAGGAATTGCAGGAGGTGACTCTTTTTTTTTTCAGTATGGATTCTAGGACTTCCTATAGTATGAAAAGGCCTAATTCAGTGGGGGAAGTGATTACACTACCAGGTCTGTGTCCACTCCATGGTTTTGGGGAACAAAAAGCCTATCTCAGATGTGCATAATTTTTCTCAGGTGTATGTGACTTAATTTGGTAAAATCAGAAAAGTATTTTTCTTTTTAAATGGGATATGCTTAATTATGGGTCTGAATGAAGGCATTCTGAGCTTCACAAGGTAAGTCCTTCCTGAAATACTGTAGCAGAGTGTGATTTGGTGCTCTTATAATAGGCATCCTTGGATATGTTATGGTCAAGGCGATTTGTGATAGGTGTGTTTTCACATGCCTACATTTGCTGCCACTGACTTTTGAATTTTCAATCTTCCATGTCTTCCCATTGCAGAGGACCACTGAGATCCCTGAGACCAAAATGAAGGTAGCCCTTTTTAAGGAAGCCTTTCTTTGCTAAAAGAAAGTGGAAGGGGCCAAAACTTCTTCTTACGCAGTCACCAAATAGCTTCATTTGAAAACAAGAGAAAAACTGTTTTGAAAATATCAACAACTTGTCTACAGAATATTTTTATGAAACATTTCAATTTCAAAAGGTCAACATATTTTCCTAGTGTTATCTTCCAAAAGAAAATTTGAAACTTTGTTTCAAAACAGGCTTAAATTCAAAAGGCAAGAACAAAGAGGAAAGAAAAAAGGACAGCAAAGAGGGTGAAAAAACCCCGAAGACTTATTTTAGGTAACATTATCGCTTGGGATTTGTTTTCAATTTTTTTGTTTCACTTTACCATAAAACAAAAGTTTTACTTGAACCTGATTTTATTTTTTCCAAGAAAAAAATTGGCTGTTGATTCAAAAATCTCGTGACTTTCCTAGCTCTACACATGAAGCAGCAATAACAAGGCCAAAACATCCTTTGCATTTTATGGAACATGTTGATTTGACTGGCCTCAGACATTGTTGCAATCTCCTTTTCTCTTTTCTGAAAAATAGTAGGGATCTTGTCACAGTCTGAGGAAAATGAGGGTTCAGGACATCAAGTTGTTTCATGTGCTCCCTGTGGGAGGTCAAACTCCTTGGATGAGAGACGCCATTCTCGGCATTCAAATCTGACCAGCAGCCACCTCAGATCAACTTTAAAATAAATGGTTAGAGTGTAATGAGCCTTGTGCTTGTCCAGACATCACAGAAACAAATACAGAAAGGACATTTTGCATCGAAGAGTTGTGAATATCTTTGTCTAATTCTAACAAGAATTGTCTGAGGTACTACAGGATAGTACCTCACACAGCTTCTCTAGAGGATGCTCCCTTTGTTTTGCAGGTTATGGTTTCAAAACAAAAGTACATTGGGTTTTACTCTGGATTTACAGAATGACCAAAAATATTTCAAGTATTATTTTTCCAGAATGTTCTGAGGAATCTACAGTGGCCTCACTTTTCTTTGCCCTTGTGGAAAGGATACCATTATTTTTTAGTGACCTAGCCACAAAGATAGAGAGGAAGATCAGAAGATGACGACAGGTTTGCAGACCATGTGTAAGTATATATCAGGTCAACCAGGATATTGCCAATGTTGATGTGGGTGGAAAAGGAGGAATGAGCAAAGTCTGAAAGGTTTTCATAGTTAGCTTTTTAATACCTGTCTATGTCCCAGTTCTCTATGATTAATTTCTTCAAGTAGTTGCAGAACTGAACTCCAGGAGGTGAAGTCTCTTTTAGATATGACAGAACCCAACTGAACTGCTTTTTTGAAATCAGCAAAAACAATAGTGATTAAGCAACTATTTGCTCTGCTTTGTCTTCTGAACATGCAGGGTTTGATTAAAATAAGGAAGTTCATTTATTGTCACTCCTTTTTTCTTTTAATAAAAAAAAAGTGATTTTGAGGATACTAACCAAGAGGCCATCTGACCTGTAGGGAAGCCAAATATAAATGTAACTGCTATTAATCCAACAACAAGCCTGTTGTTATTGGTGCCATCATGTACAACAGTGCAGAAAAAATCCAAAAGTTGCTTCATGATGCCTCATTTTATACCTGCTTTATGCTGGAGTAAATGACCATGAAGGCACAAGTGAGACCCTCACAGCACTGTGTATTATATCTGATAGTAAGCAGTACTGTCAACCGCAAGCAACCAGAAACTGGAGGCAGACCACCCATTCTGTCCTCACACAACCAACAGATTACCTTACCTATCAGCTTCAGAAAAACACAAGCCCTTCTATTTGAAGGGGAAAACTGCTGTTTGAAATTGGAGGCTTTGATTTTCACACTCTGCAACTATGAGAATTGAACTTTAATTGTTGAAAAAGAGCCGATGTTCTCAAATACTCATATGAGTCCAGCAGCTGAAGTCTTAGGATAAACCCTAGAGATTTGCCCTACTCATGCCCTACACGAGTATGCAAGGTGGTAGTTCTGTACAAGTACCCCCAGACCTTTAGTACCTAGCCTAGACTTGGAAGAACAATGACCTTTTCTGACCATTGCTGACCTGAAGATTTATTTCACACATAGAATTTTTGAATCTGAACAGTGAACTTCATAGTTTACTAACATATTAGGAACTACTTACAATTAAGAGTTCATTCTGTGTTGTCTAAAAACAATTGCATTGGCAAATGAGTAATTACAGCTCTAAGAAGGGCTTTAAGAGAAAACAGCACAGTCAGCCACACAGCTATCATTTTTATTACGATATTGTTGCAGTTTGAACAATCATTAATCTGGCCTTTGTGATTTATAAAAAGATAAAGACCAATTAGCCTTTTAAATCTCTAGTAACCAAACAAAAAGTTTTAAATAAAATGCTAGCTGTGCCATGCCAGATGTTCTACCACAGAATGCTATACATAGGATTTACCTTTCTTTTGCTCAATATCACGTAATTGCAACAGTTTAGTTTGCTGGTTTTGCACTGACCACTGACTGAAGGCGAAAAGGTTAAAATGCAAGTTTAATAGTTAACTTTTATTGCTAATGCTAAAAGCAAGAAAGAGTTAATGATGCCTTAAAATGGGGAAGAGAGCTAAAGATAACCAATGGAACTAGTTCTCTAGATCTGCAAAGCATTTGCAGAGTTTTACATCTACCTCATAAAAGACACAGAAGAAAATCAATACTTGAAATATACTTTTCCGTAACAGAGGTTTCTGTTCCAAAATATTCTATGTATAAATGACATATATCTCTATATAAAATAATTTTAGTATATGTAATACATCTTCAGCACTCTCATTTTAAAGTAATTTCCTATATCTGAGGCACAGTTCTTATTTCGTATTGCATTGTGTGAATAAACAGTGCATTCCATAAAGTAAGGGTTAGCAAACTGAAAAAGTAATCAGTCCATCTACATGGTGAACATGGGAAACAAAGATATTCTTAATGCCCAAATTAAGACCAAGAAATGACCACATCTTCATTTAATCTTAACTAGACTGCTACTAGCATTGACAAATTTGGCTTGTGCTAGGCAAAGATGATTTTCACACTCACAAAAGTATGCTCTGGACACTAAGACTAAGATCCAATTCAATTAAACAAAAGTTTTTGAAACAACCTAAAAATTAAAAGCTGAGGGGGAAAAAAAGCTTTCTTGCCTAAAAGGTTTCACTATGCGAAAAACTACATCAAGTTCTACTTCCTGTACTGTGGGAGTAGGTCATTCCACCATTGTCCCCAAACCATCTTGTTTCTGGCTTGAGACTTCACACTGGCAGACCTTGGCTTTCCCAGGACGTACTTACATACTTAAATCTGTTGGTAAAGATCAGATTTGAGACCACCTAAGGAACCTGAATGTGCATAAATCGATGGGACCCAGTGAGAGGCATCTCACAGTCCTGAGGGAATTGGCTGATTGTAGTTGCCAAGATTGGAAAAGGGGAAACATTGTACTTGGCTTTAAAAAGCATAGAAAGTAGGACCCTGAGAACTACCAACCTGTGGGCCTCACCTCTGTGCCCGGGAAGATCACGGAACACTTCCTCCTAGAAGCTATGCTCAGACACATGGAGGGCAGGAAGGTGGTTTGGAACAACCCACACAACTTCACCAAGGACAAGTCATGCCTGACCAACTACAATGGAGTGACTAAAACAGTGGAGAAGGGAAAGGTTACAGATGGTATTTCTCTGTCATTTATCTTTCTATAAAGCCTTTGGCAAGGTTCCCCACAACGTCCTTCTCTCTAAAATAGAAATGGATTTGGTAAAGGGACTGCTAGATGGATAAGAAAGTGGTTGGACAGTTGCATCTAGAGGGTAGAGGTCAACATCTCTGAGTCCTGATGGATATCAGTGACAAGTGGTGTCTCTCAGGGGTCCTTATTGGGACCAGTGTTATTCAATATCTTAATGACATGGGTAAAGGGATTAAGAATTTGCAGATGACACCAAGCGAAATGGTGCAGTTGACACGCATGAAGGACAGGATGCCATCCAGAGGAACCTGGACAAGCCTGAGAAGTAGGCCAATGGGATTCTCATGAGATTTAACAAGATCAAGTGCAAGGTGTTGCACCTGGGTTGGGGCAAATCCCGGTATCAACACAGGCTGGGGGATGAGCTGAATTGAGAACAACTCTGACAAGAAGGACTTGGGAGTGTTGGAGGAGAGGCTGGACATGACCCAGCCAGCCCAGAGAGCCTGCTTTATCCTGGGTTGCATCAAAAGCAGAGAGGCCAGCAGGGTGAGAGAGGGGATTCTGCCCCTCTGCTCTGCAGTGGTGAGACTCCACCTGCAGTGCTGCATCCAGCTCTGAGGTCCCCAGTGCAGGAAGGACACGGACCTGTTGGAGTGAGTCCAGACGAGGGCCATGAAGATGATTGGAGGGATGGAGCACCTTTCCTATGAGGAAAGGTTGACAAAATTGGGATTGTTCAGCCTGGAAAAGTGAAGGCTTTAGGGTGACCTAATTGCGAACTTCCAGTCTACAGGAAAGATGGAAGGGATCTTTTTAAAAGAATATGTAGTGACAGGACAAGAGGGAATGGCTTCAAACTGAAGACAGTAATTTTAAATTAGAAATTAGGAAAAATTTTTTACTGTGAGCGTGGTGAGGCACAGGAACAGGTTGCTCAAAGAAGTTGTAGATGCCCCATCCCTGGAAATCTTAAAGGTTAGGTTGGGTGGGGCTCTGAGAAACCTCATCTACTGGATGGTGTCCCTGCCCATGCCAGGGAGGTGGGAATGAGATGATCTTTAAGTTCCCTTCCAACCTAAACCATTCTATGGTTTGAATAAAAAATCAGAGGGAGAGAATAAAGCAGACTGTAATAAAATAATAGACAAGAGGAAAACAAAAGTAAATTGCACTTGTAACGTTTGTGTGATGCCAGTCCCTTGCATTACTAGTGGGATTCAGGGGGGATACAGAAGATCTACACAGTTCCCAGGTCTGTCTAGATCTGTTCCTAAGTTAAGCAAGCTGAAAGTGGAAGCTCAGATAGGTGACAAAGTCTACTATAGAAATATGAAATAAGCTTTGGGTTAACTGTTATATGATAGTCACACACAGTTACAGTATCTGCAGTCTAAACACAAGTTCCTCAAATGTCCATTCTTGTCAAGGCCCTGTGAGAGCCCTGTGGAGAGTAGAAAGTTCCCTTCCTTTCAGTCTTTTAATTCTGGGTACAGCCCTGTACCATACTAAATTCTGATGCTAACATCACAGCCATCTCACTGGACCACAATGCCTACAGACCAAGTCACCTGCAAAATTAGTGTTTCAACAAGAGTCAAAGATATACACCATCTCCACTATTGCCTGACCTAAAGCAGTATGACCACCTTCAATGTCTGGGAATCACGTCCCTTGTGTAACTGTCCTGGGGCTGATACCATCCTATTACCCTCCTAAATATTGTGCTGCCTCCAGCAGTGACAAAACCTTAAGTTTTGACATAGGGACAAATGTTTTTAAATCTCTTTCCACCACAACTATGCATTGTGCTTCCCTGTGGCGCCTTTGAAAACATGAAAAACACTTTTTAGAAAGATTTATTAATTCTTCAGCCACTGCCAAATTCTCTAGTGTGGTAAATCATCACTTTATGACATTCTCTCAAGAAGATTTTGTAACTTTTCTGTTACATCACAAAAGCGATAGTTTCCACATTCTGATTATACACCCTTTTCACTGAGGAGCAGCAAAGCTGGAATTTCACTGCCCGAAATGCCTTCTGAAAGTCATTCACATTTCTGCCTTTCTTTCCATGAATTAAGAAAACACTGTCTTTTGTTCATACCTGCAGACTGTCCTGCCCATGTCCTAAAGGTAATGAGTTTCACATTGGAGTACAGATGATGGCCATTTATACAGCCCAAACAAGAAGCTGATTTTATGCTTATTGTTTTCTGTCAGTCCTACTCACAAGCTTAAACCCACCTTTAAGTGCAGATTTTTTTAATCTGTGGGCCCACTAGAATACAACAACCTCATGAGTTTCCATAGTAGAGTATGAAACTGAAAGTAGGCTTCACACATGTAATTCCTAGTCTCTAACACTGACAGATGAGATTTATCAGTGATGTGTAAAACATTCCCAAGAGAAATTTGTACAGTTATTACACATATTTAGGTGTTAAATATGTTGAAAGATGCCGACCTCCCACTTTACCCTCTAGGAATTCCTGAATCAGTAGTGATTTGGGATTTTGAAAATCTCACAAAACCTAAAATATGTGGCACATTTCCTTCAAGTACATAAAATATCCAAACACTATATATTTTTCCTGGTAGACTGCACGTCATGTTTGGATAAAGTGAGAACAGATTTCACATTTAGGAAGGGTTGACCAGTGCAAAACATTTAGGAAGGGGTGACCAAGTGCAAAAGCCACCTTCAGCCAGATTTAGCTGCCATAAACCTACGTACCTGTAGTAGTTGTTATACCACCATACTCTGGGGACTGATTGCTGATGGGTGATGGGGCAGAGGGCACTTCCACTGAGGTCGCAGATTTAGCTGGGGAGAACGGCACTGGAGAGGGAGTTGGAGGAGCTGCTTCACTCAGAATAATTTCTTCTCGCATTTCTGCTGCAGAATGAGAGAGAAATCATAAACCATTGCCAAAGGGAGACTCAGGAACTCTGAGGAACTTAAAAAAAATTAATGCAAGCAGTTAAGCTCTGTAGAGTGCATTTCAAGAAATGTATAGTAGGAACCACAAATCTTTGGAAGAAATACTTCTGTAACATTCAGCATTACAACCCTCAATGTACCTTCATAAGACCTCTCAAAGGAAAGTACTACTTTTCCTATTGCATAGATAAGAAACTCATGCATGGACAGCTTAAGGCTTGTATCCTTGTAATGTACTATGACACATCAAAAATTAGGAGTCCACTCTGAATTACGCACTCCTACACCTTCTAGAGACAGTGAAAAGAAACAGGAATCTCCAGGAACATTGGAATCTCCAGGGGATTCCAGTGGCTTTTGGTCATGATCTTCTTTCTTTGTTGACTAAAGAGGATGGTATTCTGGATGAATTTAGCTGCTAAAGGTATGTGGAAAATAAACAAGGATAAGCAACTTGTTTGTCAAAACCCCAAGAGGCTATGGCAGGGCAATGAATTAAATTCAAGTCTTTGACCACATAGAAGCTATTACTCCAACCACTGAAATGGTCTTCCTCCCATATATCTACTGGGTGACAAATTAAGCTGCAGCTAAAATGGAGAATGAAGCTTTCCAGAGGTAAGAGAGGTTTAACTTGCCAAAACCAATGGGAGATGCAAGGAAGGAAGATCACTGTAACTCTCATTAGAAGGGGCTGCCCAGAGTGGAAAGACTAAAGGCAAACACTGCTTCCTTCTGTTCTGAAAAGGCAGTGTAGAGTGGAGCAGGACTCAGAATCTCCTTCTGTACAGGCACTCAGAACATAAGTGTACCAGAAAAAATAGCTTAAGCATTTCTATTTTCTCACTTTTGCTATGTCTTCCTCTTATTTAGACTGGTACAAATCCACTGATATCAGTGACTTTATAAACACTGGATCCACTGAAATGCAATGTTGGCTTAGACGGATTAACTAAGGTAAAAGGTACAGTACAAAATTTTCTTACTGAAACACCAAATGACTGCTTAGGAATGGGGTTTCAGACATCCAGAGTGACACAGGAAAGGGGGCAGGTCTCCTCCAGAGTATATGAACCAGGAATGCCTCTCAAAAGGTTTATTTCACATCATGATAGAAATGAAAACTTTGCTCCTAGATAAGCCTCAGTGAATTACATAAGGATAACGAAATGTCCTCACATAGACAATAGACAAAACAGTGGAATAAAACAACAAATGATGAATAAAAGAACAAACTCACCTGTGCTTCCTTCTCCTTTCATTGCCCTCATTAGCTCATTAGCTTTCTCCTGACAGTGTAGTGATTCTAGCAGGTACAATACATAGTCATCAAACATCAAGTGAATAAGGTGAAAAGACCCTGGTAATAAAGTGAACAAACAAAAAAGCCATTGACTGTCTCAATACACTCATTACTCCAATTATTATGGTGCTCAACACAAAGAGTACTGAGTAGGACTGCCTCCATATATTACTGACACTGAAATATCTCTCTTACTTGAGGTAAGAGAGGTCAAAGTTAAACTGGTGAGTAGGAAACTCTGTTTATTCCTGGATTTATAGAGGCTTCTACAACCAATTGCAGTCTAGGGTGCAAGAAAGTCACCTAGATGAGAGATGGGTTTTTTTTCTCCTGTGTTAGCATTGAACGTCAATTTTGACAATTTAATTGCAGTGTAATTATTTCCTTTTATCTAAAGCATTAGATATAATTCTCTGTCAGAAGGAGACTACTGAATTGGCTGCCTTAGCGATACATCCTGGTATGAATTTTCTGAACTACCTGTTCCAAAGAAATGAGAGACTAGTCAATGGGCTAGTGGAAACAACTTTCCAAATCTCCTGATGGTATCTACCCAGTGCATTACCTGGACTGGATGAGACATCCATTACCCACCCAACATCAAGACAATAGCAGCAACTGTAGATGTCTTAAAGGGAAAGATCTGTGCCCAAGCTTTGCTCTGGTATACTTTTACTACACTAACTTTTCCTAGTTATCAGTCTGAGTCATATCAGCAGCAAAACATTTGGCCTGTTTCTGTGCTTAACTCTGGAGATGCCCTTTATACTGACTCTTAATTGCCATCACAGGAATGTGAGAAACTTAATATCTAAAGGAATTAAAGGAAGAACAATGACAAAAGAATATGTGGGGTATGGAGTTAAAAACACTATGAAAATTAATAATAATGAGATTATATGGACAGTCATCTGCCATAAATCCTCAAGTAAGGTTTGAATACAGGTGGAGAACTTGCTCATGTTGTTAGGAGGAGGGACTGGCTGATGCTCTGAACTAGAGTAACACAAATTAAGTTTAATGCTGTAAGAAGTCATGCCCTTGGAGTTTTGTATTAACATTTCATTTATACAATTCCATGTAGAAACAGAAATATTAATGCTGTTGCACAAGGCACTGGTGAAACCTCTCTTAGAGTATTGCATATAACTCTAGTCACCCCTGTGCAAGAGAAATTAGTACAAGTTGAAAACAGCATGGAGAATACCAGAAGGATGTGGGCAATGGATAACAGACTTTAAATTACTGAAAATGCATGGTTAGCTTCATTGTGCAGAAATAAAGTTTGTTGCTTCCCATAATTTATAATGAAGCATACATATCAGGTATCAAGTTGGAGTTTGGTCACTTTATGCAATAGACTCTGTGACATGAAGTACCTGTAATAAAGTCCAGACAGGACTTTATCCTGCAAAGGGGTTTTTCTAAAGCTCCTGCATTTATTTAGACTTGCATGGAATATTTAAAACGTATTTGTATAAGTCACTAATTTTGAGAAGTACAAATACAGTCAGGTTAAAATAATAGCCTGCTCAGCAGCTAGCTTAAACCAGAGAAAGGTCATCATCTAAGACAGAAACAGAGAGCAACTACTGCCAGACAAAGAAACCCCAAACCCTTCATCTGGATGTATTCCTTTGGAAATTCCATTACTGCAGTTGAAGAGAAATACTTCCATGGGAAAAAGATCAAACAAGTTTCAAATGCAATCAAATTTCATAATGACTGGCTTCTTCACAGCAAGGCTTATCTTATACATTAGCTTTTATCACAATGAAGCCTAACTACCCCTACTCCAACTTCTGTACTCAAACATACTGTTGAGGGGCAGAAGTGGTTTGAAAGACGCTGTACCCTTATTCAATTCTAGCTGCTAGTTTAGCTTTCAACGTGACTCTGAGCATGGTCTTTGTGATTCCTTCTCTCAATCCACGCCTGCATGGCTTCTGTCCTCTCTGTTGCCAGCTGAGCACACAGCCCAGGAGGTGAACATGGGCCCCTGTGCTCTTGTGCAAGGCAGCACAGAAAAAGGACATACTGATCACACCTTTGCTATGGGGAGGAAATCTTTGACTGTTGGTGAGCCTGAAGCTTCCAGTTCTTCATTTGTTACCATGTGACTGTGCAAGTCAAAATGGTAACAAGTTTCCCCAGCTTTTCAAGGGTTAATAGCAGAGATCTTCACTTAACTACTGCAGAGAACACTTTTTAGAAATCTTTTGGGTTCAAAGTCTTGTTAAATGAAAAGCTATTCAGTTAGCAGTGCAATAAAGACAGTAGACATGGATGATCACCTTGTTACTGACCAAGGATTTCCCCAGTGGAAACCTAGATTATCAGGAACCTCCACAAAATGTTCACTCTTCTTATGACTACAGTTTTTCAGTTGGAAATTTCTACTGACTCTAGTGCAGCTACTACAGACAAATATTTTTCAGGGTAAGAAAAACAGGACAAAATGCTGGCAAACTTCATGTAGTGGTATAAAGCTCAAGGTATTTAGTATTTTCTATCAAACTCTTTACTCATCTTTAACTAAAAATAAAAAATAAAATAAATATGTTGCTGGTATTTTCATAAAAATACTTGGAAGTGTGAACCCTAAGCACTGCAATGGTAGCAAGCAAATGACAGGAACCCAAGATTTGCTATTTTAAAAACTGCGCTTGCTTTCGGGGGTCTAATGCTTTATTTTGAAGACTTGGTGTTGGCAATACTGAATGCAACACTTAAAAACACTCCAGTGCCTTTGTCACTCTTTTGAATTTCTCTCTTCCTCTCCTATTATTTCTCCCACTGCGTATTTTTTTAACTCCGCATAGAGCTTTTGAGCCCAGAATTTGCGTGAAAGACACTAGACAAACAAGATTTTTGTACTGAATAAAGGCAATATTTTTACATTTTTAAATGAGTCAAATCAAATATAAGCTATAGACTGAAACCAGTATCAGGGCATGCATTTCAGTCTCGCAGTGAATGGGTATTCAGCACAATGTACTATAATATATTCTGTTCGCAAGCTACTGTTTCTCCCATGAAACTGATTCTCTCAAGTGTATCTTTAAATACTGAAATGGATCAAGCTGTGGCCAGCAAACCAATTATTTTTTTAGGAAAAGGTAGAGAAGTCATTCAGGGAGACTGTAGTTACAAGGATAAATAGCATTTGGCTCTAATTTTCAGGAACTGCCAGAAATCATAGCAATGATTACCCAGCTAAGGCATAGTAAGTATCAGTAGCTATTAAGAGATACAGCAATTACATGTAAGTAGCAAAACAACAGTGAGATTTACAGGAGAAAATCGTGGAACTTCTATTATTAATTAGTTACTTTATACACTGGATGCATTACCCAAACACTGTCACCAACTGTGCCTTTGATATGCACAGGCAGGAAGGAGGGAGAGAGAAAAAGAGGGAACAAGAGAGAGAGGCCTTGTTTTTTTTTTCTGCCAGGGATTGTTCCAACATGCCCATGCCACCAAGCTTAAAAGCTCTGCAGGATTAAATCTTTGCCCCAGTTACTCCACTGCCAGGTATTCCAGCTTCCTTGGTGGTCTAAGCACCAAAATGTGACAGGTGATAAATAATTGTCTTTGATTTTACTTTTTATAGATTTCTAAATTTGACAAAAATCACAAACCATCTCAGCCTCACACTGAGCCTGATTATTTGGTTGTCAAGTTGGCTGTCAAACTGAAAAGCAGTTATTGATCCAGTTCTAATTATAACCACATGCCATGCAAAACAAGTCAGTTACGGCCAATACAATCTTTTCCTGACTGTGGTCACATATAAACACATCAAATTGATGTTCAAAGGCATGTGTCCACACAAGACGAAGACTCATGTATTTGTACGCACAGGTAGACAAAAAAAATCCCCAAAACTCAGCTGAGCAGTTGAAAGTTCTCAAAAAACCAGAGACATTCAAATGTCATATTTTTAAGAGACACAGTTGGGTAAGTTATTTTGATAAATATGATATATTATGTTGTAGTGAGTCCTGAACTCAAAACAATGACTATTTCTCAATTTCTCATTTTCTCGCTATATAGCAAGTTCATAAATGTTTCCATTAATAAATAAGAAACCACTTCTGAGGATCACTGTACAGACCATCCAGACAACTGGTGGTCTAATAGCTATCTAGGTAATCCCCATTGGATTGTTTTGGTGAATGATGCTCTGAAACAAGGGAATGCTTGATCAGGTCACAAACATGTCTTGAACAGGAATAAAAATAATGTTGTAATGTGCATTTCAGTAGCAATAACGAATCCCTAGGAACAGTTTAAAGTCAGCATTGAATGAGTAACAGTATAATGTTAACACTGCACTAATGCAGAATGTTTTTAACTTTGTTGTCTCCCAGTGTCTTTCAGAGGTCGGGACTGTGTCTGCACAGAGAAGTGCTGCAACCCAAGCTTCTAGAAAACGTAATTCAGCACTTATTTAGTACTCGTGCAAAGGGATTTTTGAACACTGAGGCAAAGTACACTGTTAAGCAGTATCGGCTACTTTTGTGCCCACAATAAAAGAAAAGCCACAGTGACTAAAGGGGCAAATGAGTCCTAGGGGAGGTGGAAAACAGATGTGACCAAGATATTGGTGCTGGAAACACCAGTTATCAGATGGAAATTGTAAACACCTTGGGGGGACACACTATCCTGGCATCTAATGATGACTCACTATTACCTGTTTGGAAAAGTCTTTTACAGTGAGAATGAAAGTAGTTTCACATTAAAATATAAATAAGTTATATATATATATAAAAATAAACATATAGGTATATAAATATATAAAATATATTATATACATATAATATTGTGCCTATCTGACAGTACCTGAATTTATACTGTTAGATGGTTCTAAAAGCATAAAGGACATCAAAGCTCAGCTGGCAGAGAACCTTGCAGTTCTTCAACTCAGTGCTCATATAAAATCAGTCTTTATTGATCTACTGAGATATTCGGACAAATGTGCATTTAGAAAAACCACCTGATCCCAAGTGACTGTGAGTGTTCACAGTCATGATACAGCAGTCTAGACATTCTTGCTTTTAACTGATTTTAATCTGACCTCTTTGTATCCCCATTTCAAACCCTGTAGAAAAGCAAGATGCTTTTCCATTTAAAAAGTGAAAATCTACTTTTCCATCCTGACTGAAGTTTTTAAGAACGGAAAAGAATCCAGATTATAGAAGCACACTCATTTGCAAAGATCAGTTTCAAATGCTATGTCCTTTAGAAGGAGAGCTGGCAAAGTGGTTCATTGGGGAGCTTTTCATCCACTTCAGCACAAAGTCATCTCTCTTGGCACAACACGTGGTCACAGTGGTTTGGGTAACCAGGCTCACTTTGCACTGACGTGCACTGGGAACACTCCCGTAATTGACTCCTCCAGCTGCCCTGGAACTGATCACTCCCACTACGGGCTAACAGCAAGCAGAAGGAAGCACCAGTGTTTTCAGTTCCACCAGCTAGATCTTGAAGACAGACATCTGTCTAAGCATTACTTCCAAATGTCAGCAACCCCAACATATTTTTTAATAGAGCCCTGGACCTGTGAAAGCTGGTTATGATTTCACTTAAGTTATACAATACAAGCTAGGGTATGGATTTTTTTGACTGTGGCATGCAATTATCACAACAAAATCAAAGTACCAAAGCTGGGTGCACTGTGCAAAGTCATGTCCCGAATCACTCGAGTGCCGAAACAGGACCACATCAGGAGAAACTGCTGAGCTACTTTCTTCAAAGAGCCTTGTCTCTTGGCAGCTACCTGCAGGAAGACAGATATGTCTGACATGAAACTTTTATTTCTACTAGCAAAACAGCTAAATGATGCACATTACCATCCTCTTCTTTTATACTTAAAAACTACTTAACATTATCTTCACATTAAAATATACACTACAAATTACTAAAAACCAAACTCAAAATGGCTTTTGACAGAAAAATACCACATAAACATACATAGCTTTCAGAAACAGGAAATAATAAAGTATTATTCAAGACTGGATCTCTTTTAGAAATGATGCAAGGACTGCAAAAAAATTGCTCTAATCTTCATCTTAACCTAATTACTTACATCTTCATTCATGCTTCCTAGTCAAGGAAGCAATTTATAATCAATAATGTTTGATCTACACCAAAAATATTTATTAATGTTTCAATTAAGGTTTAATATTAGGTAGAAATTCTTCTTGAACTTAGAATCACAGAATATGCTGTGTTGGAAGAGCATACTCCAGTCCAACTTCTAGCCCAGTACAGGCCCACCTCGAAGAGTCACATCATTTGCCCAAGAGTATTGTCCATAAAACTTTTTATTCCTTCATGTTTTAATTTTTGTGAATCTGCTTAGCCATTTTACTAGGAAAAATACTTTCCAGAAAGCACACTTTAAGCATTATTCTTCCAAAATTTGTTGAAGCCATACGTGAATTAAAGAATTAGGTTCTCCAAATCAGCTATTAAAATTCATGTCAAGTTCTTCATTAACGATCATGGTCTGAATTTCAAATTACACTCCACTGACTAGAAGAAAAGTTCCCCGAAACAATCAAAGTATTTCAAGTAATCCGGGGAATTATCTGCAGTTTTCTGTATGGCCCTTTTGCAGCAGACAGAGAGGGAGTGTATTTTGCATTGTTTTGTTTTTACTTCTGAGCTCTAACAACTAGGTCTGGAGTTGGACACGATGATCCTTGTGGGTCCCTTCCAACTTGGCATATTCTGTGAACTGGAATGAAGAGTAAAAATTCTAACAGGACATCCTAACATGAAGTATTGTTAGTGACAGAAGTTAAAATAATCAGTCATACATATTTCATACTCTATGTAAAATTGTGGTCATGCTTGCTTGCTTTTGAAAACACATCTGAGCTTTGTTAGTAGGTTTCTGCATGCACTTAAATTGAAATAAAAGCTCTTGGCATCCCAAATAAGCTCAAAAGGCAACATAAATGTTCAGTTCTTGACTAAATGTCCATGTAGACCTTCATCCATACGTTTGATTTTATGTAAATTAATTAGCTAGCCAAAATATCTTTTTTAAAATCTTAAAAGACCAAATTATACTTTCATTTGTACTCTGTCATCAGGACAACCCTGGCTTTCAGTTCATTTCTCCATGTCCCTGAAATACTGATTCCATTGGAAACCTCAACCCTGTTCATTCTTGAATATCACCTTTACGATAAAATAAACAAGCACAGAATAAAGCAGAATCCTGAATGTGAGCAATTTACTGTGAAAACTAGGGAGATTTTGGCTGCTTTACTCCTGCTTATTACCAATGCCTCTCTTTTTCTTTTTTAATTTTATTTTTCTTTTTTGTAAAAATCCACAACCTGAACAGAGCTAATAATGCACATCAGTGACTCAGGTCCTGACTCCTGCTTACCAACCTTCACAACGCATCTGTCCACCATGGAATCCAGCCACTCGATGTACGACTCAATGGGGGACTGCTCCTCCAAAAGGTGATCAAACTCCTGATACACTGGCAGACAAAACAAAACAACAGCCCATATCAGTACTCGGATTCCAATTCGAACAAAAGAAAACCAAATCACAAAAAGTTGCCAATAGCATCACAGGTTTACAGTGGTTTTTACAATAGGTTGTGTAATTGCAACAAATGCATCTTTTATGGTGCTGACCCCAAAAAATTTGCTTGGTCTCTTATCTTGTTTCTACCGAAAGTGATGCAGTCACTGGAAGTGGTATTTTCATGAGAGCAAATAAGAACTTATTTTTAAAAATTAATATTTTGGTTTAAGCTTCAGCTGCCTGGTGTGCCTGGAAGTGAAATGCTGATGGTGTTCTCTATGAAGAGTGAGAAAGTTGACCTTAACCCTGGTGATGAGGAAATGTAATGCATGAAATTGATTTAGAATTGCATAAAGAATCTTCTAGGCACCAAGTGGATGAGTACTGTTGATAGGACACTCATCTGTATAATGCTTTAGTTGCAAAAACATGATTTAACTGCTGTAAATTGTCTATTTGCAAAGCTACACACACACACAAAGAATTTTCATACACTTCAAAAGAATTTGCTATCAATGCAGAAATGCTATACTTATTATGAAGAGTTGCAAAAAATAACCTGGGTAATTTTCAATCTTTTCCAAATACACATATTAATATTTTAATATAAAAAGTAAAAACAAGTCATTCAAGTTCAGTCTTTAAAACTGCAAGTCTTTTTTATTTAGAACCAAAGCCTTGAAGCCAAAGAATTGTGTTTTGGCACCTTAACAAACTGTTCTTCAACTTGGCTAAAATGAAAGGCACAGTAAGTCAAGAAAGATACTTTCTACCTGCTGTGTTACAGGATGATTTCAATGTGCTACACATTTCCATTTATGCTTAACTATAAATAACAAGAGGAAGGAATTTCCCACCATAGGAAAGGAAGAGAAGAAGAAAAAGCTTAGAGATGATAACCAGAGATATGAGCCAGGGAGGCTATCTGACAATAAAGCAAAGAAAACCTCCCACGTATCTTAAGTTGGATCAGTAAGATGAGCAGGAATGCATTTGCTTCACACTTGACTACAACTTGGTTTAACTTAGACTTGCAAAGGCTGAGTTGTCAGCAGCATTAGTCAGGGAAAGAAGGGAAATAATGTTTGGGCCACCCTTATCTTCTTTCATTGTTTTATTGGATGGGAAACCTCCCTTTATTTTGAACAGGATCACAGAGAAGTCTAAATGTTGTCTCCTTACCTGAGCATCTGGCTGGACAAAAACTGCCTGATACAACAGATGAAGTAATTCATATGCTGTGCAAAGAGGGGAGCAAGAGTGGAAAAACAAATCACTTTCCTGCTTTGCTGCTGGAGCAACGCAATTGTGTACAACAACCAATTTGTGAAAAGTAAATTTTTAGCCTTTAATGACAGTTAAAAATACCTTAACAGGATCTGAGCAAGAAGGAATAAAGAAGAAATCGTGCCAGAGGTAGCTACCACAGCAGAACAGAAATGAGATTCTTTTATCCCCAATGATTTTTCTCTGTTTCTCTCTAAGCTTATTTATAGGTTTATAAACATGATTGCTTTTTTCCAGTTACAGTAACTGGCAATTGTGCTTTCTTGATTATTAGTACCAAGAAAGTGAGAGCAGACCTTAAGTCCATGTCATGTAAGTCATATAGAGTGTAGTCTTTAAAAGGATCTTTGGTCAAGTAGAATAAACATCAAAGATGGAGAAAAACCTGAGCCCTAGTATAATCTCTGTACATATATGAACATCTCAGTGGAATCCCATCTCCTGATGAACATTTATATTGTTACAATTTCTAACTGCTTGTTGGACTATATAGGTCTAAAATATGGGAAAACTTGCTCAAACCCATTAGCATTCAGCCAAAACTTTTGCTGCTGCTAGGGAGTATAACTTTGGATACTCTCTTTTTTAGACAGTGGGAGGATGTCAGACAGATATTGAAAACTGAACAGATAACAAAAGAATGCACCCAGCTTCTGGACTTCAGCCTCACTATATGCTACGTCCTCTGCTGCCATGTCAGGTTTCTATCTCCACAAAAGGGAAGAGGGCCATGTCAGGAAATGAAGCAAAGATTAAGAAGGAGAGGAAAGAGTATAAAACAACCCTCACTGGAAAACAGAGCTAACAGAGAATTCAAGGCCCATCCCTGTACCAAGGAGAAGACTTCTAGTGTTAACACAGTGGGATGACTGCCAAACTCAGCCTTGTAGGGTCCACTGTACATGTGAAGGTGTCAGCTCTCCTCTTCCCAGCCACTCACTGGAAGAGTTACCCTGCTAGCAAACCTACCCTTGCGGGACACAAGTGGTTGCCCAGGTCGCACCACATTAAGGCTGGTTCTGGACAGAAGATGACTGATCATCCTCAGGAGAGTGACGGCAACGTCAGGTGGGTTCACAGAGAAGTGAGGTTATGAACAATGCTGAAGACAAATCTTGGTTGCCTCAGAGCAACAAAACTCAGTGTCCTTCATGTTACACCTAAACACCCAACCATGAAACACTTGCTGGATTATGGAAGGTATATTTTGTATTTGCAAAAGACCTTTGATTCTAAAACCAATTTTCTAATATCTCCTAAGTCACTTTTAAGCCCATGCCCTTCACTATACCAGACAGAAGTTAAATTAACCAGTGAGGTTGTTTCATATGGGACTTCTACTTAGTCATAAAAGTTCAGGGTGAAATCTTACCCCATCAGACGATCTTGATTATAAAACACTGTGTGAAAAGAAGCTTTTTATAAACCAGTTTACAAGGAACTCAAATACACAGGCAAGATGTGTCCAAGGCCTTCAGAAGACAATTCTCCTGCAATTCTACAGCAGGAAAGGTTGACTTTCACACGTTCAATGGTTCATTCATAGATTTAGTTTTCTCAAGTTCATGGAAAAAAAAATCCTCATGAATTTGGGTGCTAGTTTTGTGCCATTGGCTGTTCTGGATACTAGAAAGGAACTCATTAATGGAAGAGTGCCCAGATCTATGCCTCAAAACATAAGTCTTGACAGGGCTTTGCCTTACATTTTGATAAGTGTCTCTGTATTTATCTTAAACCTGTACACAAACCAATGGCTGCAAAAACAGTGTTTGAGCTTTGTTTGCAGCAGAAAACAAAGTTCACCTGATTTTATTTGAAGGTTCTGCTCTTACATTGTATGATGAGCTTTCTGTGTTCCTCCCGTGAATCCTCCATAGTATAGAGGGTTTGTTTGGTAATGCTATTCAGATCCACATTCCTCCAGTCCTCCAGCATTTGAAATGTGATGTCTGCACTGTGGATCACTGTTCTTGATGCCTGTAATCCAATCCAATCAATTCATTAGTTCATGCTTTATTAGGTTAAAAAGTAGGCTTTATCCCCTTTTACGCTTCCTTAGCTAGACTCACTCATGGACCCCCACCCAGCAGCTTGATGTCTTATGGATATTGCAGGGCCCTCTAAGAAGATAACTCTCAAGTAATTTTGCCTGCTGTAATCAAATACAAATAGTTTGATTTTATCCACCACAAACCCTAATGAGCAACACTAATCTGATGCTGTCATTGGTAGACCCACTCAATCTCTAACCGTTCTGTTGGTTTTCACGGCAAGCTTCAGTTCAGAACAAAAAAGCAACGAGAAAAGTTGAGTCACAAACAAACAAACCCTCTCAGGTTTGCACCCTCCCCTCTCCCAAACTATGAAGACTCCCATTCTTAACTCAGCTACACGAAAAGGTAGCTCCTTTCCCCCTTCATCAGGTCTATGTCTTGGCTGGTTGACACAGGGATCTGTTGTTGATAATGGGGAGGATGGACTGAGAGGAAAGGAAGTGGCACAAGGTCATGATCATACAACATACAGTGGGTCTCTGTAAGTTAAGCAGAGATGATAATCCACACTAAAGTTATCATCTTCCCCAAGAAATTGCTGCACTTGAAGAGTCCTTCACATAAGTAAACTGTTTAATCCCAGGTCTGATGTAGAAGGTTGTAGTCTCTCTATCTTGATTTCCTCTGAACCCCTATGGACTTCAAAACTCAGTAATGATCCACCGTATTTGGGGAAAGGTAGTGCAGGTATCTCTGTCTCCATTAGTAAAATAAGGGAGGAAGAAACCTACAAAGGATTCCTTGCAGGAGTGGACTTTTTACCCCCAGAGCTTTTTCCTGGGGGATTCACCTCTCACAGGTTTAACCTGGGGCATTGGATGCACCTTCCAAAAGTGAAACTTTCAGCGTGAAAGGGAAAACAAACTATCTCCTCCAATGCCTAGATGAAATGTTAATTAATTCAATGCATTCTCCCCCTTTTTATACCACAGAGAATTTGGCCTCAGATTTTTTTGTTAGGTAATTGTGATGTGAACTGGTGGAAGCCAAACACCTCAGAGCAGTTTCCATATTCACTTACTATGATTACAAGAATATGTCTATTTAAAACCCCAGAAGTTCAGCTGCTTTTATTTTTTACTAATTTGCATTTGATTTATAATATACAATTAGACTTGGAATTTATTGGGTAGGTAGAAATTTTTCTTGTTTTGCTATTGGCCTTACACAAACTGCTCTGAAACCAGTGAAGTGTCTCTTATTTATTTCCTGGAAATGAACAATTTCTTCAGATCAAATAATAATTTTGTTTCTTGAAAATACCTTGATGGATTTAATCAACAGGAGTTGCTAGTTGTCTAGAAAAACATTTTTCACTGATTACTTTTTGATTTTATAAAGATGTTTACAATAAATATTAGATAATACAAACTGCTACATTATCTCCTCCTCTCTGAGTAAAATCCAACCTGTCAATTCATAAAATTATTTGAAAAGTCAGTAAAAACGGCACTCATCAAACTTGGGCAACTGAAATATTTACTTGGCAGAGATGATTTAGGGATGTCTGCCGCCGGAGTATTTGTGAGAATCTTCTGGACACTGCAAAAAAAAAGAGATATGTATTTACATACTGTGCTAAATGAGGAAATTTACTTCTGAAAGTATTAAATTAATACAAGAACAAAACAAAACAAAGACATCCACTTTCCTGTAAAAAATTATGGCCACATAAAATTCACTCAAATAAGCAGGTTTTCATTTAATTTAAACCTTGACCTAAAACCTTTAATCTGGATGCTTGATCAGTTTTACAGAGGCATTTTACAAGCAATGATTTATAGATGCTGTGAATAATGAGGTGACAAGAGAAACACAGAGGACAATGGAAGATCTTTGCTTTTCCAGCATAGCAAATTTTCTCTTGCTACACAAAGGAACTGGAGACCAGAAATAACTATTTAATGGAAAGAAAAATGTTACTGCGAGAACAAGCGGGCATACAATAATGATAGCTACCTTATGTGTGGAAGTGAGAAAAGGTTGCTAAGTCATAATACAAGCTAGTTTTGGAGGACTTTTGTGACTGAACTAGTAGGAGCTGAACTCTGACACAGTTTCTGAAAACAATTTCATGACATAGTAATATGCTGTGGACTAAGATGGCCCAGGAGGTACTTGCCGGTCCTCTGCTCCTATTTTAGCTCTTTTCAAGTTCTATGGACCTTGTATGAAGATATTTCCTATACTTGGAAAATGAACTTTTAAAACGTTGTCTTGTGCACTTTTTGTCTGAATTCTGTGACTCAGGAACTGCAAACATGACCAAACCTAGCAGTTACTCCTGCCAGTACCTCCACTGGCCGTGTACACTGTCACAGGTTCTGATGAGGAGGAAACAACTACAGAAGCAACAAAGGCTCGTGTAAAAGGCAAAATGCCACAGTGTTTTCCTTATACCAAAATCAGCAGACTTGAAGATATATCAAAAGAGATGTTAGATGTGGCCACAGAGTATCTTCCCTCCATACTGTACACAGAGGCAGTTAAAGAATATAAATTGAGAAATACTAGGAAGTGCATCATCCATCTCTTTCTCTCTGCCTATAAGATTGGAAAAGATTTTGCTGCTGAAGATTCTCACTTTGAACTGACAAAGATGTTATACAGCATATTCTCAGTTCTGACTTTAATTTTTAAAATAAATCAGTAAACAATTCAAACTCCCATAAAATTAGTTGTTCCAATTTACATACTGACTGTTCTCAGTAAAATATACACCTAATTTTCCACGCTGATCAAAATAGTTAATCCTTCTCCTAAATTAGTTTTTTTTTTTTCTTTTAACTTTGTGGTGTGGAATTTAGTGCTCATGAAAGGCAAAGAATTGAGAACCGTGAAATAAAGCAGGCTTTATCAATAGGTGATGTGCACTGCAGGCATCTACAAAGTACATCTGAAAAGGACTAGTGCCCTTTCCTGTGGTGACAGGGTAATTTGATCTCCTTCATTTTTAACTCTGGCACTTTTTTGAGCAAGGGCCTCAAGCTGTATTCAAATTCTGTTAGCCTAAAGGTTTGTTTAATAATTTTCTTTGCCTAATATCATCCCTAATGTTTGCTTACTATAAACAAAATTAACTTCTTATCAGCGTCCACAAGAAAGGAAAAGAAATTCTCATTTTGAGCAGTGCCTCATTTAACTAAATGAAATTGGTTCTCATGAACAAATGAAGAGTGTAAGACAATGCAAGATTCATAATGATGACGGGTTTTAATTCCTGAAAGAACACTAGTCTTAATTCAAAGTAAGTTGGAATCAATAAACACTGTAATCCTAGTTTAACAGACAAGATATTGAGGAATACATACATTCAAATTTGATATTCCGCAGGTTTTCTGGCAAATCATGGAGAGCTACTTTCAGCCACTCATCCAGTTGCTTTGCAAACTTCCGGATCACCTGTGTCAAACTGAAAAAGGGAATCACTACATCAGAACACATTTACTCTGTACATTATACTATAAAATCTGAATGTGTGAAGACCATGAGTAAGTAATTTACAACTCATTATTATGCAGAGTTGTTAACATATTTTAGTTTGGAGGCATGGAGAAAAACTTCGGAGACTTCTGAAAACTTTTGCAGGCAAGGGAAAACATATCACTGTGCTCAAAACCTCACAAAGAATAAAGGTCTCTGTTATGGCACTGCTTTGATACTTACAAAACATATTAGTAGAAAAAAAATCATTCCTACTCTGTACAAATAAGAAATCCCAATTGTTTAAAGAAGACAAGAGATCAAACTTTGGACTTCAGCTCAGCTGTACCAAATTTATACAGATGTACACAGGGACATTCAAGTGGAGCAACAATCAACCCTGTTGCCGGCCAGAGCCACTGAAGGAATGATGATGATGGTTAGTGGGGAGGAATTTTCAGGCCAAGCCCACACAGGTGGTGGAAACCTGGGTGGAACAGCACCTGCCTGCTTAGCTCTGCACAGGACTGGAGCTTTCCCAGAGAAGCAAGATTTCTCTCTTCACCCTTTCTACCCATTCCTGATCGTACCGTCATTTCCTCTTAAACTTTGTAGGAGGGTCATTCTGCTCTCCTCAGAATCCTCAGTATTAAATTACAGTTTCCAGGAACAGTTGAGGGGAACCCTAAAAGTTGTATCTGGCAGACAAAGCTGCACTGCTTGTTACACTACTAGAGAGACACAAATGAGAGAGAGGAAAGATACAAGGAACTTTCCCTCTTTCAACCAGGAATCTTTTTCTGTTTGTACTCCTAACACACTGCACTGAGAACAGATGTGGTAAAACAAACATGGGCATAGGCCCGCTCTGCCCCACAAAGACACCTAAAGAGGAAAAGGGTTGGATGACAACTGCTATGCTCACTAAAAAGTGGCGTTTCGGGATAGCCAGAATTTGTTCCCAGGAAGTATCTCAGAGGATTCTGGCTGAGTCAGCAAGATTTCCTTCAGGAGCTTCAATTGCAATGAGACCCTTCTTCACCCCCTCCAGTGCAGGCTATGGCTTAATAGCCACAATCTGGCCCTTTATATGCATTACAAAAGTCTATATTCACACTCAAGTCTTCCCTTATTTGCTATGAAAGAACTAAGCAGCTTGAGAAAAGGACTGCTGTTCTGTTTAATCCTTCCAATGAAATAGATTTGGGAGGGGAAGAGGGAAAGTCTGTAAAAATGTACATGTCTTATCAAGAAAACCCCATGCTTATGACAGATTTCTTGTGTAAAAATTACTTTACCTGTACTTTAGCAGTCATGAAATGCACATAGGAGAGCAGAACAACACCCTGAAAACATTTTCCTTGATTAGAGACACTTTAAAAATTTTGAGGGCTAAATATACAGCATCAATAAGAAACTCCTAGAGCAATTTTCTTAAGAAATTATTCAATATCAATCAAATAATACTAAAGATGTAAAGATATCTAGAAAAAGATAGTTTCCTGTTACTCATATTAGGAAAACCAGAGGAGGAAACATGTTGACTGCACTTAGTGATTACACTTTTTGCTGTGGACTGTTGATACCTGTCTTGCTTTGCCTATATTAACAAGACTTCTTGGACTCATGTGAACTCCAGGTAGGAAGAGAACAGCTGAAATCTACAACATGGATAGGAAAAGTGAATTTAGCTTTGAAACAAAAGGGGGAAATACTTCTTAAATAAAGTAATCCCAAACCAATCATGCTTCTGTTCTTCATAATATATATATATAAGATATATATATATATAAGATATATATACTTAAATTAAATCAGCTTGTTCAAGGTTTCACAGGTATGATCTTCATATTTTACATTCCTAGCAAGTAGAATAACAATTGGGTTCCTAGAGTGTATACAGAGACAAAAGTGTAGATTACAGTGCCTGAATATGCATGATTAGTTACAAACAGAGTAGTCAGGTCCCCTTCTCTTGCAATGGTGATTCAGAACAGTCACGTTGTTATCCCAGACCAGGAGAAAAGTGTCAGAATTTTTCAGAAGACAGCAGGGTGCTCTACAACCTGCAGACTTCTGACATTCCCTGAAAGTTGGGACAAAACTATTAGCTGAATGTTAAGAAACCAAGAAGAAGGTGGTATCCTTCATCCCATAAAAATTCCCAACCCTCTAAGTTTTTTTGAAATACAGGTCTTGTTAAAATATGAACATTTATTGAGGAACATGTAAGCTCTTCAACTCCTTTCAATTGACACTGTGTTTTAAACCCAGAAAATGGGTGGCAGCAAGCAGCTTTCTGAGAACTGGTGTCATTCCTGAAGAAAAGACATGCAACAAAAGACAGCTGAGCTAGAAGGGGTCAGTGCTGTGAGCTATACTGACCTGTCAGGTAAGGCTTGTAGTACTGTTGGCATCAAAACTCCAGAGATTGCCTTGTACAGAATTGAATCACAAACTCCCACTATATTCACTACAGTTGAAGAACCCAATACAGGCAGCATATGAGGAGGCATCCCTTGCCAAAAGTGCAGAAGAAAACTTTGAACCTGCAATTGTGAGAAGAAGCAGGGATGTTTAAATGAAAACAACCAAAGACCACAAATACCCTTCTCTTGAAATGATCCTGCTTAATTTGTTTTAGCCCCAGAGCTGGTCTGAGGGTGTGCAGCACAGACAAGGCATGTTCCTTAACTAGACAGGCTCATACAGTAACACCGTGGGGTAGTCAACCAAAGGGTGAGGAGACACTGAGCTGCCGATGGGGTGTCTTTGTGTTCCTACAGCAGGGAGACCCATGGGAACCACTGTATTTTTACCTTCCATCAGTGCCTGGTGGGTGTAACTCTTTGGCTTCCACATGTCAAGCCTTTTTTCCCCTCTCTTTGCTCTCTGACTCTGTATACAAAGGAATGCAATCTAGGGTTTGGTGTAGTGAGGAAGAGGAGGATAGCACATGGCTTACAGGGGTCAATATACCATTTTCTGTCTTCATTTTGGAAAGCAACACTACAGTTTTGAATTTCTTCTTTCCTCCGCTATGAAGGAAAGAGGAAAAAAAATGGAGAAAGAAAAAAAACCAAAGAAAATAGGGAGGAGAATTCAGACACAGGAAAATATACCTCTGAAAAATTTAATTTATGCAATACAGGTGTTATTCAGAGAACGATATGATCAGTTCCACAGGGCTCAGAACACTGGCATTCATTAATGATAACCTGCATGCAATCTGCAGTGAAATAAATAATCACACCAGGTGTAGTAAAGAATACTTGTCACTTATATATTGTTGCAAATCAGCCCCCTCCCCACCATTGATCCTGATAAACAGACTCCCTAACAAAATATTGCACCCTTCTCTTAAGAAACTATTCTAAGACTCACCCAGCTAAATTCCCTGAATATGTGTCACATATTTTTCTCAAATGGAAGCTTCTAGACTGGGTACAATGGTGTAAACACAGCTTTAAAACAGAAGAGTGTAAGAATTAAACAGTGAGAGGAAGAAAAGCAGAGAATTTCTTCCCATTGTTCAGAAGACAGAGTCAAAAGGCCCATTTCCTTTGATTTCTTTTCCAGGACCTGTATATCATGTCTGAATCAGGTCCTAAGCATCTCTAGAGTCAGATTTATTTTCTTGGATTAGAAGCCTTCTTCCTGTGTAATATAAAACTGCTTGCATTCCATTAACATTTTTTTTTTCAGCCCTAATTATAAAGCTGTCTGCATGCACTGCCAGAAAACCCTCAGATTCAGTCAAAGATACAAACCTTATCCATCTCTAAGAGATGGTATGAGATGCTGAGCAGTGTGTGTGTTCCTAGCTGTGCTGCAGTCAACTGAGCAACTTCAGCTACAGCTTTCTGGGGTATCCGGGAGGCTTCAAGACCTCCAACACTCTGTGTCCTGGTTACCAAACCAGCAGAGTCCACAGTTTTGGCTGTGGCACCTGCCCTGGCTCTGTGCTGAACACTGAGAGGAATTCCTTCCAACTGCTCAGTCCCCCCAAAAAAGCTGGAACTCGATTGTCCAGCATCTTGTAAGGGGATATTGTTACTTTAATCCTGCTGGAGAGCAGAGAGACAAAAACATTTCCATTGCTTTTGTTCCTCTAACTCACACAGTGTTAAAAGTGAGATTTAGTGCTCTTGGTCACATATACTCAAATATAGCTATTGTTCATTGCTCATGAAAAAATTGACCACCAGAACTGTAAGTCTGTAATGTCACACACAAAATAGGGTCTCAGATCCGTTAACACCTTACGTATCATTAAACCGCGACTGTCATTTCTAACCATACCTCATCAAAGTTTGCTCTTATTACAGTGTCCAGTATCCTCTGACAGTGAGTTCTATACATCATAATAAAGGTAGAAACCTGAAAAAGAATGAGGGAGACACAAAAGATCATTCTACTTTAAGAAATCTGCTTTTAAAAAGTCAGAATAGAAAGCACAGAGAAAGTAAGGTTTTCCTTATCTTACCCATGTGCAACTATAAAAATGGTGAAATCAGTTAGAGTCTAGTTAGATTAGTTAGGTTAGCTGTAAAATGAGTTTTCTTCTTAAAAGTAAATTCTCCCTTTGAATTAATGGATTTTTCTATGTCAATTGGGGATTCTTCAAATGTAAGAGGAGCAAAAAGCCTCAGTGAGATCAAAGACGAGAATGTGGCCCTAATTAGGACATAAAGAACTATAAACCCCTATTCTTTTGTCCCCTTTACATTGATACTACACATGTGAATAGAGCCAGAAAACTAGCAAGCTCAGCCAAGAGCAGCCAGAGCATTTTTGTCATATGTGCAGATAGGATTCTCTTAATTTCTAGCCTAAAAGAATAAGAAATGCACTAAGTCCCTCTCTGCTCAAGAGAGCATCAGACCTGTTTTTCAGTTTGCTATCAGATGTGTTCCCAGATTAGAGAGCATAATGTATTTAAAAGTTGCCCTTGAGCCTCACCTGCTGTATGTAATGTAACTTTTAAAAGAGCGTGCATGGGCTTTAGAAATATTGTACAGCTGATAGTGTCAGCTGCCTATTTTAAGGGAAGATATTTCTTCCTATTAAATGAAGTAATTCAGTCTCCCATAAATCAAGTCAAAGCATTATTAAACTTACTCTAATTTAAAGTCTTTATATAGTAGACAAAGCTTTCATCCAGAACAGGGGGCGAAAAAACCAAGACAAGCTGAGAAAAGATTTCCAAAGTGTTACCTTCTCCTCTGGCAGACTTGCTGGCAGATTTAGATCTTTGACATTTGGAAACTCTGGCAGTAATGTTCCCAGTTTGGATCGTGGTGAATACGCCACTGTCTGTTTGGTTACTTCTTTTTTTCCTGTTTCATTGACCCAAGCTGCTCCTTTTTTAGAATACATCACATCATAATACTGGGAGTTTTCTTTCACTGCAATTCCATAATAATGGTACCTGATACATAGAAATATGTATTTAAGAAATTGAATTGTTTGAAAATGAAAAAAAAATATATGTAGGAAAGAGAAACTGATAATGCTGATGCCTTCTACAGCAAAACAGATTGGGCAAGACTTTATATATTATTAACAAGCATTGATTCAGTAGCAGAAAATTGTGGTAATACATTGAGCTTACAATTTTCATCCCTTCTGGTAAAAGTGGGATAGGAAAATAATGGCATTCCATTTTTTTCTACTTAGTAAAAAAGGGAAAAAGCATCCTAGAGCTATTTGTTGGCAGAGCTCTGCTGTGCAGCTTCTCCTTCAGTTTAGCAACAAGCAGAGGTACAGACCCTCTGGACTGGCTCTTCTGTTGTTGTTTCAGTTCCCTGATTCTCAGACTGTTGAGGACTGGTTTGGTCTCTGAAAAGCAGGAGTCTTTATTGTAAATGAATTCATCAGAAATGTTTCAAAAATTGAAAACACTTCCAAGGAAAAAGGGGGGAAAGGCTTGTGCTGGAAAGCAATGAATGGTAGGAAATGTAGAGTTCAAATTATTTACTACATACCCTCCCCTCAGGACTGGGTTCTGGTCAGCGAGGGATGCTACACACCACTGTCTGTGCACACCACACTGGGAATTACACAGTGTAGCCATGCTGTAGGAGTGGATTGGTGGCCTTATGGCACAAGTTTGTGCTACAACTCAGCTTTATTACAGTTGCTGATGGAAGCACTGATCACCAAGTAACACTCTTGCATCAAAGCAGCAAAGGTAATCTTAGTGCTTCCACAGTTTCTCAGCTTTAGGATCCACCAACCCATCAGCTAAGTTTGTAATGATTACAAAAGGCAACACAAGACTGTATTGCTGGTATACTTCTGTGCCAGTTTAACTTCCTAGATAGAATTTTCAATAATTCTCCACTTGTCCCGTTATAGCCTTTCAGATCAAGATGAGATATTGTCTTCTGGATCCCACTGAGGTGGCACAGGAAGTTCTACTCTCCTGTTGTGCTCTCCAGTCAGTTATTGTACCAGTGCTGCCACCAGATCTGTTCACTTGAATAGACACAAATTTGCTTTAGGCAAAATCGGCTGGTTCTACAAAGGCCATCAATTTAATTAATGAAAGAGGAGCATCTAAGTGATGCTAGTTTAACTCAATTTAAACTGACTTTTTTTTCCATTTTTTCACTCATTTGCCCACAGATCAGTGCATGCCACAATCCCCATAAGAACATGGTGGCAAAGAGCTAGAAACCTAGTCTTGTCTACCAGCACACATGGCTGAGAGTTGGCTCGGGGAGTTGTAGCAAACTTCTAGTACGTGGTTCCCTTGCCCACTGAGGACATTCCATATTTACCACTAAAAATAAAAACTCTCTTGAATTTGAATAATCAATATTGATTAATCCAATATTGATTAATATTGAATAATCCAAGTGAAATGTATTAAAATGTTAAACTGACAAAATATGAAAGGGATATCCTAGCTTCAATACTTTAGAAAAACCACACTATTGGCTCCAAATCTGCCCGTCAGGGCTTAGGCCAAAACATGCACTCTACACCATAAACCAGGCTCCAGACTGGTCATGACCTCTTACAGATGGCAAGTTTGTGCTAACACTGGGGCTGTGACAGCAGCTACAGAAGTCTGCCTTTTTAGCTTGAATGGCAACATGCAGTCTGGTCCCTGGCAGCTGCCATGCATGCACTGTGTGTAAGAGCCATAAAACACACACATGTCCTGGGTGCTACCTCTGGGCTACGGTAACCAGAAAGAAATGCTACAGGGAGATAGCACCAAAAATTGCAGAGGAAAGGGGGAGGCAGAGAGGAAAAGTGAGAGCAAGCAAGACTGCTAAATTTCTAGGTGGACTGACAGGTTTCTGTAATTTAAACAGTGGTCAGTCTCATATCAAATTTTGTCTTTAATCAGTCAACAACAACAAAAAAGCCTGGAAGATGTAGCAAACTTTGCTGTGCATTATTTAATTCCTGGTATGCTGCCCTTGTCAGCAAACTCAAAAAGAGTTTTCTGTGTAGCTTCACAATCATATAGACAACAATAGCCAAATTAACTCCAGAATTTTTCCAGATAGTTTCTTTCTTCAACTGGCAAAAACTCACTGGTGTAGTTTACATATATTCTTTTTCAAGCACTTTTTTGGTATTTCTAACAGAAAAAAAAATCAACTTAATCCAATAAACAAGGCTTGCAAGTTTGATACGTAGAATAATAATATGCAGACAACACAGTCATTTTTGTTAAACAGTGGAATGCTTTTCCCCTCATGGATCTGTTATCTGAAGCACTCCTTTAAAGAATGAAGCAAAGTTCCCTTCACGTTATGTAGCTTCCATGGGTTTAACTAATGCCTTGTGTATGTAATTCAAGAGTTTCAGACGACAGTACAGAAAGAAATTGGCTTTTATGTTTAGCTGCCTTCTCCTGGCTCACCCGTGGTGGAAGTGTTTTTAAGCTCAGCGCGATAGGGAACAGCCGCATGCTTACATCAATAAACTCAGCTGCAAGAAAGAAAGGCTCACAAGTGATGGTCCAGAGTATAGCACCACTGTGGCTCTGAACTTTGTAATGCTACAAGGCAGCCACGCTGTAAAGAGACTGAAGGCAGAACAGTGTGAAGTCAGCTAATCTTAACCACTTGTATGGCAGAATTCCCTTTGGTGGTAGCAGGGAAGTGGAATGAAAATCGTACTGGCAGCAGCCGGTCAGCACAGTTGGTGATAAAGGAGATGAAGTGTTAATGCCTGAAGTAATTTCTTTACATAACACTTAATTGGAATGAAGGCAGATGTCTCTGGAAACAAAACCAGAATTCAGTTACAGCTGGGCTGGGTCTACCAAGGAGTGTATTTATCACTAAGAGGTACAGATGCATGTAGTCTCTCTCTGTATGTGACAGAGACCTCTTCTTATTTGCTGTATAGGGAGCAGAACCATTGCAAAAGTGGCATGAAAGGAGTATGTGACCTGAAATCTGCTCTGACAGGCAAGCAGGTCAGGAGGAAATTATGCAAGAAATATTAAGTCTCCTTGACTCTTAGCTTTGTTGAGAGTAAAGAGATAGCTTGTGAAGGTGCAGGACACCTTCAGTCGGCAAATCAAGGACGTTTTGCCCCTCTGAGAGGTTCCCAGAGCTGTGGGAGAAGCTCCAGTTTGGAAATACAGCAGTGCTTACTCCATTCTTTAAACGAGAAGACAAATAACCAAGTCATAGCTGATAACAGAGTGATTTGATGGCTGACAGCATGTACTCTCATATGAATGCACCCATAAAGCAACTTGTGCATACCTTCACTCTCTATGAACCTCCACAAAACTTACACTCAGCATTAAATCCTATTTCTCTGATTCTGGATCTATCATGCTTTCCTAATATGCTGTTGGACTAACTCACAGTTTTCATCTGAGAGATTTTTGGAGGCTTTGGTAAGTGATGTAACTCTGATTTTGCATTTGGGAATGGATTTCAAATCTTCAATTAGCTGCTTTAATACGTCTGCTCTACAAAAAGAAAACTTAGTTACAAAAACTAAGAAAGTATTAAGTTGGGGGAAAGGCCATTTTGTCCCATCAGAGAGATACTTGGCAGGGACAACTTGTTAGAAGAGCAGAGTAGAGCTAATTTTAATGGCATTTCTTTTAGCATCTTAGTTTCTTTTTTTCTATTAAAGAACAGGCCATAGTAGCTTGAGTGTGTAAGTTCAGTTCTAGTGGCATATTTCATTCTCAGCATTTAGGAATATTATGTTTCTAGGCCATGCTATGAAGATTTACCAACAAAATTTTGCAAACACACCATGTCATATCTTTATTTTCCTCTCAGTTTTGCACTTGTGAACTATATACACTAGCCTTATGCTTCCTTCTATGAAGGCTAACCAAGGAAAGCAGATTTTATTATTTTATGGGCCCTATGTTTGCTGAAAAAAGATTCAAAGCTCCACTGGAAAAATTTTATGGTGTTCACAAGCAGAAAAAAAAAAAGTAAAAAACCTTCACTGTATCCTCTTCATAAATTGGTAGAATCACATCTTGTCAACAATTGGAAAAAGTCAAATACCCCAAGAAGTGCATTCATCATTTGGAATCAATTTCTCATTCTGTAACTGTTTTCAGGAAATATCACCTTTTGGGTAAGGCAACAAGCTAATTCTTAATCACTTAAAGGTGTGTTGGATTTTATTGCACAGGCAAAATGGAGGGTAAATGCAGGTGTGTGGACAATTTCATTTTAGGCCAATGTATGTTCCTACCTAAATTCTAGACAGCATTCTGACACTTGTCCTCTAAACAGAAATATGATGCTAACCTGCTGTCATTTCCCAGCCTCCAACAGTGGCTCCATTACTCCTGAATGTGAATGTCCTTTATGTTGTGTAAAGTGAGCTGAGATGAAAAACAATATAGGAACAATATGGAAAATATTGCTGATGAAATCAGTGAAAGACTCCATTAGACCACCTTTGCAGGTTCACTGCCAGATCAATAAGACAATGTTAAGATTACCATGGAACCTCCATCAAAGTCGGTTTTAAGTCCCTAACTGCATAAATTATTCCCTGTTCTTATACTATTCTATTCAGTAGAACCAGAGCCAGATAGGGCCCTGTACAAGATGATAATAATAGCATGAGCTGCTTACTTTGATTGGCCTCTGGTTCCAAGTCTTCTTGTTGTTAGCTGTGGAAACTGCTGCCTTATTATCTGCAAATAAATAGAAACGATATTAACAAAAATGGAAAAGCACCTTCATTAATACTTAATTTATTATGGTCTTTTAAGACAGAAAAGCAGAAAAACTGTATTGAATGTCAGCAAAATACATGGCAGGTGAAATCAGAAATAAAGCTTTTTCTTTTTTCCTTTACTGAAAGAGGGGAAAGAGACTTTAAATTTCAGTACAACTCCATTAACTACAATTAATTTAAATGCTTTCATAAGTCATTAGAATAGAACCTATTTCCTTAAAAATCTCAGATCAGTTCTGTCTCTAAACTAAGAAGGATTGTAATTAGAAATGACCTGCTATTTAGTTGTCAGTTTGCAGGATTTACCAAGTTCTCAATAAAGTTCTTCACAAATCTGCCATTAAACACTTCCTTTTCTAAGAGATGATTCTCTGAAAAGATTTTGGTATTTGACAGGGGCACCCTTTCTACCAAGGAAGACTCTCTGTGACATTTGTAAAGATACCCCATAATCAATTTATCCTCTCTGGAAAATAAATGCATCTCAGATAAAGCAGGATACCACCAAGAATCCAGACTCTAGTCTGTTAGCAGACATTAAAAGAACTCCGCTACTGTAAAACAAAACTTTAGTGCCACTTGCATTTAAGGAAATGGATTAATGAATGTAGATTGTGCCCTCAGTCATCAGAGCCTCCATCAACCAGGCTAATCCTGATGAAAATGCTTTGTTGTAGCTGCTGGAAAGGAGGTGCTCAGCACCTCACAGGACTGAACCTGATTCTCCGTGTGGTCTCAAGTAGGAGGAAAATTTTTCTGCGAGAACAGTCATGCAAAAAAGACTGCAGCTAGCCTTGAGGATTCACTCTCAAAGGAATTTCTTCCTTTTAAAATTTGTAATCCATTTTAATTGTGTTTTCATTATTTAAATTGCTAAATGCTTCCTCTTTAAGGGGGAACACCAACTAAGATTAAAGGAAAATAAGCATAAAAGATGGAATATAACTGCTCAACTAGAAAAAAAAAGTCAATTTAAATTGATTAGATAATATAGATTTTTTTTCTCCATTAACCATTTTACCACAGTGATAAATATTTAATCCTAATTGATGACTGAAAGCTTTGAAACATGTACTTGGATCAAAAGGTGTTATATAAATAAAGACACTACGATGTCACATATTTGACCATTACTTCCGTAATTTTTTATTTTTTATTTTTTTTAGCAAAGGTACAGTTATCTTCCCTTTGTATCACATAAAAATTGACCTGTGTTGGTTTCCAAGAGCTTTGCACAACGTGGCTGATGTCAAAAATGCAGCATAGACTCAGAGTCGCTAGGTTGTTCAGCTTTAATTTCTGGAGCAAAACTTCAGCAAACAGTAAAACACTTTTGTGGAGCTGTGAAAGTTCAGCCTAGCTGTTTGATAAATGAGCAGACAGGCAAGCAGCCCTTCTTTCTTTTTTTGTATGGATTCAATGAAGCCTGCCTAAAGAACACCACATGCTGTTCCAGCTACTGATCTAACATTCCGCAACATCTCAGCCTTCCAAATTCCCTTTAATTACACATTAATCCCACCCCTCTCTCTTTCATTTTCTGCAGACAGGGCTGGGGGCTCCACAAGGCTGTGGGAAAAAAGGCAGTGTTGAAGAACTACTTTCTGAGGATGTTTTTTTTTTGGCTAGGGAATTTTTTTAGGGTTAGTTGTGTAGGATTTTTGGATGGATTTTTTTTTTGTTTTTCTTTTTGTGGCAGTTGGCGTTCTGAAAACACCATTCCTCTCCAGAAGTTGAGTTTACAGCAGTTGACTTAATATTAGAGATAATTTTACTCTATTTTTTTCTTTTGGAACAAGATGAACCCATATTACTTTCAAATCTTTCTAGTAGCAGCGAAGTGTTACAACCCACACTGTAAATGCTACTTTATGAACCATATGTTGTGGGAGTTCCTGAGATTTAAATAAATCAGCCAATTGCTACATACCAGGGCAGAGGTGATCAGGAAAAGAGAAGTATAATTAAGCAGTTGATCAAATGATCCCCTTTTCTTTCCTTGTTTCTTTTCTAAATTCAGCACTTTTTAAATTAGATACACCTTTCAGAATACATCTAAAAATTATGCATCACTTAAAATACTGTTTACCAATAATTTAAAAAAAAAAAAAAAAGAGAGAAAATAATCTAGCAAAACTGAAAAATTAAAGAGTCAGGATTTTTTCATCTTATGCTGCATATGTAGAATACATATAAGGTGGCATACTCATACCTAGGTGTTTGTACACATATGCATGGGTATTAATGTTTGTGTTTGGAATAAAGCAAGTCATGCACTAGAAGAACCACCTGTTCATACAAACGTTTACATTAAGCTATGTTTCTGTGAATCCCTGTGCAGTGGTAGTGGTAAAGGCAGGACAAAGTGGAATTCACTGTGTGCTGAAATTAACAGAAAAAGCAGAGGTCCAAGATGCTGATTTTAAAATAATTTTCAGCCTGAAAAGTCACTCTATGAGATACATCATCCCATGTTTAATGCTTAGTAACTTTTAAAGACCTACAGAGAAAGTTAGTTAATTTTACAGTCTTGTGGGGAGGGAAGGTTTGGATTTGGAAACCAAGTTGGATCGTTTTCCTTTCATCACTGCAGTGAGGTTGCACAAGTGTATGAATCAAGACCAGACCAAGCAGTTTGAGTTGCTCTCTGAATGAAAGCCAGTCCCTGATCTCACAGCAGCTCTGGCTTCTCAACAGAAGCAGAGGTAAAAAGATCTCATGGGTAGTATCCAAGGGAATTTTGGAGTGAACAGATCTTTCTACCATTGTCCTTCAACGGAACTGAAATTCCACCTCCCACTTCTCCAAAGCGACCCCAATTCCAGCTGCACTATCAGATCTGCTGAGTAAAAACATACACGTTTTACATTTTCTAGGTAAAATTTCGCCTCAGTTACATGGCAATTTGGACCATTAGGCATTATTTTATGCTACCTGGCTTTTTCATTTTGAGACAGATCTAGACCAGGAGTTTCACATGGAAATAACATCTGTCCCTACTACATTAGCCTCAGAAACCAATGCTTCAGCAATTTCTTTCTTAGTTACTAAAATCTGATGTGTTCTCCCTCTCTTTTCTCTGTGCTCTGCTTCAGATCTGATCTTACCTTCTGCTTACAGAAGGTCTTCTATGCCTTTCTTGATTAAAAACAAGAATATTAAGAATCACCTTATCCCAATTCCACAGTTCTTCTGGTGTGTCCCTACTGCACATGTAAGAGCCAGATAGAAGTCATTACATTATTAAAAAAAAAAAAAAGTATGTATAGTTTACGTATTTTCAGGAGACTAGCATAGCCAGGTGAGAACTTTTTAAACCAGTTTGCAGATAATCCTGACACACGCTTTTCAGAATGTCTGTGTAGGTAAGAATATAATGGGACATTTTTCTTTTGACAGGTGGTAACCTTGACACTGAATGTATGGGACAGCCAAAGTGAATGTAGGAAAGAAAAGTCCTCTCATGTTCTCTCATACTGAGACTGCAATGCTGGTAGTACAACATTCAACATATATTGTGCACAGATCTTGGAGCTGACAAGATTTTTATCCCATTTCAGCTTTTAAAACCTAATAGAGGTGTCTGAATAAACCTGAATTAAGTATCTAGTTACTCGTATTTCTGGTCACTTAAAATTAGGCAATAAAAATTAAATGGGTTACTTGAGCATCCATGTAAAACACAGGAAGCTTTATGAGCAACAACTAGAAAAATGCACTTCCTCTGTACAGGTCTGTATCACAGTCTGCACAATCTATTAACCTTAGACATGGATAGCTGCAGGAGCTGTTCTGTAACCCACAAAGGGCTGCAAGGGTGCATTCCTTCAACCTGATTACTGCCAGCTGTAATTTCTGCCACTGCTTCTCTCCTCACATCTCCAGTACTGGGATATTCCAACACAAGCAGGGCCAGGGCCAGCTTTAAAATGACAAATCATAGAATCACAGAATGGTTTGGGTTGGAAGGAACCTTATAGGTCATCTTGTTCCAAAACTGGCATGGGCAGTGACATTCTGCTTTCATCACTACACTGTGGCACTTCACTCTTCATTGCATTCACTATCAAACTGTCAACTTCATGTTTCCCAATTATTCCATCTACATTTGTCTATGATACGAAATGTCAAAATGAATCGGGGGAAAAAAAATTTATAAACTACCTTATGCATCTGTCTTCATGCAACAAATAATGATGGAAGAAACCAGAGGTGTCTGGAAACTTCTGAAATATTTTTTTTCCTCCCTCCTGTGTCAAAATATTTAATTTTGCTCTGAGGGCAATAGGCCAATGATGGCTTTTAGAAGTCTTTTCCCTGAAGTAATTTAAATTTCTGATTTTCAAAAGGCATAATCATTTTGTCAGTGCACCTGATCTGGAGGGCCGTTATTCTTCCTGACTCTTGTTCCTTTCTCTTTGGAATAATTCTATCCATGTTTTTAGAACTTCACAGAACAAGGAAATAAAAACTAAGTTTCAATTCAGCAATTGCACTCTGCCAGAATGAGAAAGATTTCATGCTCTGTGCTCTCTAGCCCTGTCAGGTTCTAGAGACTTCTACATACATTGGAATAAATTCTCTTTCCTCCTACAACAATTCTTCATAACAAGTCCTGCCTCTGTTTATCTCAATTCAGGTTTCAAGTCCCACATCTAGAGAGCATGCTTTTCTTTTTCAAAGCCAGGTACAGATCTGTGGTTATTTATCAGTTCTCATTGTAGAGTTTCAGTCTTAATCTTCTTTGCCATGAAGAAGCCAGTGATGCCAAACATAACAGTATTCTCACAGAGCTATGTTTACCATATTCTCACTCCTGAGAAACACAAGTAATACTGATATCTTCAATGTTATGTGATCAGTGTAAGATTTTTAGACTCATTCCTCTTTGACCTGGTACTGTTCCAGCTGGATCATTCTGGGGTTTTCCTGTCTGCTTCAGTGCTTTTCAAAATCCTGCTCTGAGACAGCCTATTATTATTAACACCTGTGTTAACAGGTACCTTTTGGCTCAAAGATGGTTTGAAGCTGGTTTAATATCATACTGTTTTGAGGAAAGGATCAAGAAAGCTTGCACCAAGAAACATCCAAATGGAAAGAGCATAATCAAAGTAGTCCATTACAAAATACAATTTCTGTCTCTCAAATCCACCAAACCATTTAAAGAAAAGGAGAAGAGCTGTGACTATGTGTCTTTACCATCTATGCCCTTGCTTGCTTACTGGTGTGACCAGGATGGAAAACTGTAATATACAGGCTCAGTACTCTTGACCACAGATCTGTTGCCTGTTTAGGTTCAACAACCTTCCCATTTCTCTCCGCTCACTTTCATAATTTTTGGAATAGATCATGGTCTAGCTGTAGGATAAGAACTTGTTTCTGTCACTGCTACATCTCAACTGATACTGCAAAGCAAGGCAGAAAAGCCTGGTGGTACTTTCTCTAATGCCTGTGTCCAATTGTGCCTGCTATGGATATCAGGTTCTGTGAGGAACTCCAACTGAACTGGACCCTTTAGTGAAGCTTGTGAGGTCTCTCCTCAAATTCCTATATGTACAACAATATCCTCCTTCAGCAATTCCTCTTGCCAGATGGAATTCAGCCTAAGGCATGACCAGTTTACTGCAGCCCAACAAAGCTGCAAGCCTCAAATGCACTGACTCAGATCCTTAGCTGAGCTGCAACCACTTTTGTTGCTAACTTGCCGAAGCTAAGCAGATGCAAACCCCTGCACAACTGCCCTTGCTGGTGCCAGCACACTTACTGCCATCACCCAGCATACCTGTGGGAAAAGGCTGAGTGCCAGGATGCCACACTCTGGCAGACCCTGCGCTGTAAGCACAGCCTCGGGGACGCGTTGACAAGGCATGGGGTAAAGCAGCCCAGGCAACTCCACTGCACACTTAAGTCCTCACTGGAAGCTGGATGCTTGGAGTGGCAAAACCACTAAAAATCCCACTGTTACAGGGATTGGGAAAGGAAAAGTCACTTCAGAGAATCTGTGGTGTGCTTGCTGGTTTTCTTACTCCTCAAGCTCATGGAGACAACAGCAACAGTCAGGAACCTGCACTAGTACAGGGGATCAGTGAAGCAGAGCCAAAGGAGCAAAGACCTTTCCAAGAACACTGCAGGATCACTGTTCCCCACAGCAGCATGAGTGCTTGCTTCTGCAGTACTTGTGCTATTACGGTCCCAGCAGAGGAGCCTGGCCTAGAGGATTCTGAACTGGGAAGAAAAGTCATAGTTGATAGTTGTCCTGGTCAGGAACCTTATCTACTAAAAAGGGATGAAGGAAAGGGAGTGACTGCTCAGAGAGCACTGGCAGAGTGATACAGCCATTCGATGCAATAACAGAAAACACATCCTCAGATGTAGATTGGTTTTTCGCCAGTTCTATTTTTGTAGTCAGTATTGTATAAATTGTTCATAATAAAGCAATTGCTATTTTAGTCTATCAGAAGAGAGCACTAGCAGTAAAATGGGCTTTGTTATGCCAGTTACCATTGAGGCTACTTGGAAGCAAATTGAGATTAAAGAAATAAAAAAGTACGTCTTCAGGGAAGTATCTCCTTATGAACAACACCGGGCAATTTCCTGATGTGTGCATTTCAATACAAGGACAAATCAGAATGCAATCACATCACAATGTCATTATCAAAGAGGTTTCAATAAATGACTTGTCTGTCCTTTTCAAACATTAAAATCATATAGTATAATAACATGAAACTGTAAATCCTATTTATGCTAATCATGCTTGGAGCAGAACTTTTGCTTGCAAAACTGGTTGTGGAGACAGTGCATTGTGATAAAAAGAGAATCTGTCTGGTATACCTTGTACCTCCCTGAGGCAAAGCAAACTATTGGGGAAAAAAGTTCTTCCCTAACCAATATTAAAAATCTGTTGTGGATTTTCCCTTTTATTTAGTGAAATGTGTTTATTGGAGTCTAATTTTCACTTCCAGTAAAGCCAGTCCAGAAGCAACAAAACTTGTGCGAGCATACATCCATGCTAAACCTCTTTATGCTGCCAGAGAGAGGTAAAAGGACCTCGGGCTGGGGAAGAGCCACCCTGAAAAGTGTCAGCATTCTTGATTTTCCTTTTCAAATATAAATTTATTATTGCTTGTCAAAAGATCTCTAAGGAAAGCCCCAAAAGAAAAAAAAAGAAAAACCGAAGAGGAAAGTCTTTAACCTCCAGGGGGCACATGGGAGTCGCTGGAAGAACAATTCATGAGGATGCAAAGAAGGTTTTACCACGAGACACTCAGTGCTCTGTGTGAGAGGTATGGCAGGGTCCCGCAGGCCACTTAGCACTGCACAGTGAATTTAAAGCAGTGAACTGAGGACACGGGAGATTACATCTTCAAGGGTCTTGATTAAGAAAACAATGTACATACAGGGTCACAAAAAGAAAAGAAAAAAAAAAAANAAGCTCAAAAACCTGCCAACGCAGTGAACAGCTGGGTGGCATGGTAGAGCCAGGACAGCCTTATGGCACCCATCCATACACAATAGCTACTGAGGGGCTTGGAAACGCTCAAAACATTCCTGCTTTTTATTTGATTCACTGAAGGCCCCAGTTCAGAATGATTTAGCTTCTCCAATTAACCCAGTGAGAATGGTAAGTCAGAGTCATCACCTACCGCAATAATTCTTAGCTCAGAGTATTAATTATCACTGGTATTCTATGTTTACATGTTGCTCAGTTAAACAACCCCACAAACCATACATCTGAACAACCCTCCCTGCTGCTGGCAGTGGCAGAACTTTCAGCTAGAAACATCTTAAACCACTCACCAAATCTACAAGGTCCCGGAGCAGAGCCCAAGGCTTTTGCAGCACAGGGCTGAGGGGCACAAGGCTGCCGTCCTTTTGAAGTGACCTCAGCAACAGGGCTTTCACTGCTCCTGCCTGCAGGCTGATTCACAGGCTAAACACGTCCCCTGGGAGACAGCTTTTTCTCATACACAACATTTAATTGTTAATAACTCAGTGACATACCTGCCCTGCCTCACTGTAGTTCCCTGCCTCTTCACTAGTCTCATGGAGCATTTTTAATTTCCCTGCTTCACTTTTACATGAAATCATGTTGAATATTACATGCTTTGCTGTCTACGGTAGCAGCAGAAGCTTAACACTGGAGTCCTCACTTGATGCAGACCTGTAACCAGCATATTACAGGGCCCTCTCCAGTCACTGTTTAGTTAAGGTATATAGAAGAATCCTCCGTCCTGTCTTTTGCAGACAAGAAAAAGTACTGTTATGACAGACTAGGTAGCATAGCAGATTAGCAAATGGTAGTATAGATAAAACTGCCTGTAATTTTTCACATGTTAATTGGGGGAGTAAAACACCAACATCTTGACTAACAAATTGAAGTTACTACTCCTTTGTCATATAAGAATATATCACATTAATAACCATATTAGAGTATTCCTAATTTTAAATGTACTTTATGTGGCTTAGGAGTACAGGTTGCTTTTTTAAAGTGTTTATTTATACATAATTTTCTTCTTTTCTCTTCTTGTTCATTTAATTGTTATTAGCCTGATTTCCTCAGAAAACAGGCTATGAAATATTACTATCTCTTTGTTAATCTCTCCAACCCCCAGACCAATTTTGGTTTCATTAATGCAATATTACCAAGTGTCTGGTGTCCATGACCTAGCAGCACAATAGAAAGCCCTGGCTGGGTAGTGGGGAGAACAGACTGATGTTATTGCTGAGGACAAGACAGGGAAGAAAATCTCAGGTTTAAGCTGAGTCATTTGGCCCTGCCTGACTGGACAACCATGAGCATGAGGCAACCCGTGAACATTTCTGTTGCTCTAAATGTGCTCTGAACTATGTGCTGTTTCTTGCCCAGTTGTCAGCAACTAAACTGACAGACATGAGGGAATCTAAAAATAACATAGAAAGAAGGTGCAGCAGATGTGTGAGATAAATGAAAGAAGTAAGATCTTAATGTAGTGACTGGGACCTGGAAATATTTGAATGTGCTTCAAGAAAACATGGAGAAATTGCATGAGATTTAGGTAAGGCTATGGATTTAGGGAACATAGGAGACAATAGGAAGTCCCAATAGTTCAGCCGTTCATGAACAAGGTATCTCTTCTCCCTGCCAGGCTCTGTTTCAGGTATATTTGACATACATCAGGCTTAAGAAGAACACATGTGCAGAAGGGCTGTCTACAAAACCTTAATCTGGAGGGATCACTTTCAGGTAAGGTTCCTGTGTCTGCAGTGGTAGCCTTAAAAGTAAAATCACTGCTGTTTTGTAAAGTGAGATGTAACTGAGTATGTAACAACACACAGGACCTTACTTATTACACAGTTTGTTTTAATATGCTGAACTCCCTGCATCTTTCTAAAACTTTCAAATCTATTAAAGAAAAAGCCTAAATATTTAACATTCGCCATCGAGCTAAAGTTCAAAAATGAATCATAAATTCAATGTGGTCAACTGAAAGGCGAACTGTCTACAATTTCACAGAACAACTAACTGCTTTTTCTGGAGTAGATGACAGCTGCAGGCTCTTGATGTTTCCCAATGAGGACAAACACGTCTGGGGTCTCTGTTTCAGCAGCTAAATGCAGAACCCTTTAAATAGCACTTATTTTACTGCATTGCTTCCAAGGCATTTATGCAACACACGTTGCCAATCCAGTATTTAAGTAAAATGATGACTCCATTGGCTAAAACTTCACCTATGTACCTGCTGCAAAGGAGAAGCTGACTGCAAGCTATTGATATAACAGAAATGTGCCCTGCAGATCTTCATGACTGTGTGGTACATTTCCTTAGCAGTAACAGATTAAAAAGAATTACTGGGGTCTGCTCCAGCTTCTGCAGATGCAGAAGCCTGTTTCACTTCATTATTTGTCCCAGTGTTGTCTGAGGTTCCTGGACACACGAGTGCAGAAGCATAAGCAGTGGCCACATGAAGCACTAAAGTGAAACTACAATGATTCTGAATGGCTTCCTTCCTCTTTGCAAAAAGGTGAAAGATTTATGCATCACTGTTTCAGAACTTTATAGCAATCAAGTGGAAAACACTTTGACAGCACATGAAAAACACATTGGAATGCCATGATTTTCAGATGGAAGTCATTGTACCTGTCCTGCTATGTCAGGGTACTTCTCCCAATGAACCGGTGTGTGTGTAAGGGGCAGGGGAGGAGGAGGATGAGGATGAAGTATTAAACTTCATACTGAACAATTGCAAAGTAAGTATGTGATAAAATTATGTTCCAGTGAAATAATTTTAAAATATTTACACCTCTCAATTTACAGAAGTTTTTAGCAGCATCAAAAGTAGTGCTGTGTAAATGTGATCCGTATTCCAAACGTGTCGGCCTACGTGAAATCTGTTTCTTTTTCTCACTGTGTCTAAATTAGACTTTGCCACTACACTTACCACTTGTTAACAACAATATTTTCAACAAGCAATTTCATTCACACTTGTGCATTGTACTTAAAGAGAAAACTAACACAGATTCTACTGGACTTTGCAGGTCTTCAAGACACAAAAAAATAGTAATGTTACAACATGGTACACTTTACTTTCCTTACTAAACTGTCTACCTAAAGATGCGCAATAGCAAATGTCACCTCATTAAATACATTCTTCTCCTTCACCTACTCTTTACACAGGAATATTTTTCCTTCTTTGAGTACCCAGCACTACTACAGAACAAACACTGTAAACACTAAAAGAGAACAGCCTGCAGGACAATGGGATACACTCATGCTTACAAGCATTTCAAAAACAGTGGCAAACTTTACACTTTGTTTTTCTCACAGCCTACAACTTTTAAAGGCCTGTGACATATTCTGTAGTAGAATTTGTTTTAAATGTCACCTTATTTTTCACTGAGTGAAAAACACCACCTGGACAGCAAACCAAAAATATGAACTTTATGTAACCTTCTTACCAGCTATTAACATCTGCTAGTGTAGAGCATAAGAGCTTTACTGCTCACACATGGATGATGCAGAGCTGTGTCTGTGCTAGGAGTGCATCTCCACCATGAATCTGGAGTTAACCACAGTAGGTCTTACTAGAGCAGGATTGGAAAGTGAAACACGAGGAATCACAATGCAAAGATAACTTGGCAGCCTGTACCTGCAGTGGCACACAAATGCAACAAGATGCTTTCTGGACTTCTGTATCCAGAAGCATTGTACTCCACCATGTGAATTTGCCATATCATTTGAAGTGGTTAATTCAGGGATATCCACATCATAACTACAAGAACAGCATAGATCTGCTCCTGAATCCAATGACTGATATTTTACCCTTCTGTTTTTAAAAATTATCTATTTGTTTAAGCAATGCAGGTCACAATGCACACACTTACACAGGCTTGTATTCAACTTCCAATTCAGTTGTAATTGTCAATATTGTGTATCATGTCACTGTCAGCTAGGCTGAGGACTGAAGTATTCTGGAGCTTAGCTATGGTTAGAAATTATTCCAACTATCAAAATACTTAAAATCTTAGCCTTTGTCCAATAGCTTGAATATGTAAGAGATTTCACTGATATACGTCTGTCTCTAATGGAAGATTTCATTCTTTTCAATAATACAAATTCACCTGAACCAGCTGAGAGCTTAAGGTGTCATCATGCTTCTTAGACTTACCTTCCCAAAGCTGGCAGCATTAACAGGTTGTGTGTCATTTTTCTCACAGAAGTCCAAGTAATGCATATAGAGAGCACTTCGAGGAATGCAAACACCTTCTGCAATTTCATAGTTCTCCTCCAACCTTAAAAAGCAAATATCAGACAGAGAGAACTGCAAGTATGTTGGATGTCCTGTATGGCAAACAGTGTACAAAGCTGCATTTTTAAGACCAAACATTTTGACTTCCTCTTGCCTACTAAATTTGATTTGTTCTTAAGAGTTTCTTCTGATTCTTTCTGTAATACCTACTTGTTTCATTTGGTTCATATGTGCTGTCAAAGCCACAGGCTGTGAGCTCTCGGTAATCTGTTATACCCTAAAAGAATTCTGCAGTAAACAAATAAATGTACAACTACAAAACAACAAACATTCACTGAGGGAAAGCATTTTCTCCTCCTTTACAGAACAGATCACCTTTGGATCATGACACTCTCTTCTTCACTCCTGTCCAACTGCAAAATTGCTTACCTTGAGGAAACAGATGTTGCTAAAGCAAGTTACTCACAAATACTCAAGATTGTGCACAAAATCTTATTGTATAGTATTTGCTTGCTATTGTTTGTGGACAAAGTGATAAAAAAGAATACATGATCTGAATACGATGCTGAAAAAAAACTAGTGAAATAACATCTTCCTCTGCCTTTTAGAAACTGTTATTATTCACTTACACCTGCAAATATAAAACTATAAAATTTTATATGTTGAGACAGATAAGTAGGTGTATACTCCATCTTTAAAATTTGAAACTGGGCTCATTATAAGTCTACAGATTAGAAGAAGCATTCCTTTGAAATAACATTTTGATGATTTCTTATCCAAAAATGCTCAAGAAGATTTATACATACTTAAACTGTAATTAATCTCATCATCCATAGTGTCAGTCATAAGTATATATGTGTGTCTGAGTGCTTGTCTGCTTTGCTGGGTAAGAGAAGTTAGGTGTAACTTCCTCTTAAGTGTATTTTAAAAATTAATACATAGTCTCAAAAAACCCCCAAATCTTATAGCAAATAATCCCCTGTCATTTTATAGTTGTAGAACACTTTCCAAATATCTAGTTTCTCTCCTTCATTGCATTTTTCAGGACTTACCTACCTTCCATTTCACTTATCATGATCATTTGTGACTGCAAACTATTTTAATAAGATATCTGGCCAGATGAATGGAATCAGTTTGTATGGGAAACATCTATTCTTCCTTGGTTGCTACAGAAATATCATCATGGCATCTTTCCTCAAATTCATAGTGCTTTAACAAAACCTCCTTTCAGAACCTGGAGAGTTCGTTTGTATACTATAGCTGCTAATTGGAATGTCAGCTTCCGTGACCAAGACAGGACAGAAAGAAAAGCAGTTAATTATTTCTCTTCATATCTGATGAATTTTTTCTCTTTTTCTCCTCTCTTTCACAGAGAGTCATTAGTCTGACACTGAACAATGCCCCATTATACCTGAACTTTTTTTTAATGATCAAAACCCCATCTTGCTCCACTTCTTTTATTTTCCTGTCTTTTATTTAACAACTTTATCATATTTTGAATCCAGCCTCATTCTACAGTATTGTACAAAGATAATGAATGCAATCTTCTACCTAACAAATCATTACCAGAAAGAATATATACAAATATATATATATAAACATTTTGAATGTTGTAATAAAACCATGTGAAATTGTGAAATCCAGTAGTTCACAATGAGACCTTTTGTACCACTACAGTGTAGGAATAAAGCCCCTAATCCTTCTACAGGATTGACAGTTTTATGTGTCCCTATTACAACATCCCTCTTTACACACTTATATAGTTCTATATTAAATGAGATTACTCTATAGTAGAATCAGGTCTGTAGCTTTGTTACAGATCTATTTTCGTATATCAAGAAAACAGAACAACTGCAATATTAACCACTGCTTATCACATAAAAGATTCTAGGACAGATTAATTTTATTCAGGATAATTTCTGAGGAAGAATCTATGGAGAATCCATTACCTAGCAATGCTTTACCTTCCTCTTCAATTCTTTTTGTAATTGTTGCAGAAAATAGAATGGTTTTGTTGATTTTAGCTTCACAATACTGTTATCATTCAAGACTACCTGCACTGTAAGCCACCAAAGTGCATGGAATTAAGTTGACTGTTCTTTGAGTAACTCTGTCTTTGGAGAAATAGACACACAAACACTCTAAAATAAAGTTCCACACTTACTCTTTGGTCAACCAGTTCACCAATGAAATAATCATGAACATTTTAGAGCCAAGCTGTAGCTTTATAGGAACATGGAATAAGCACAGGGTACTAGATATTGCTATATTCATGGCTTAACAGCTGAATTCAAGCTTGTATAGTTTCCCCAATTATGATGTATTTGGCAGTTTCCCCAATTATGATGCATTTGGCAGTAATGCTACATTTACCAGGCCTTTCACTTCATTTTGTGTCATCAACAAAACAAAATGCATCATTCCTGTTTCCAGGAAGACGATATTTAGCCACACTGACAGCCCTCCAGACATGCTTCTTGGCTTCTTCTGCTATTCTTCCTCCTCCACATTTAAAATATTCAACATACTTTGCCTTCGGAGAGGCACGGGCATTAAGGACAGATTGATATCGTTTGCCCTTTTCAGCCAGATGTCAGACAAGAAATAACTAATGAAGTTGATGGCAAAATGAACCATGTAACAAAATTTACACATTGCCCTTAACTTAGCTGTTGCTGAGTTTAAACAACACCTGAGCAGGCAAAACTGTCGAACACATAAAGCTAAACCTACAGGAAGTGCTCAGTGCAGCGCTTCTACAGTGCTGCTCACAGCAGTTTACTGACCTGTGGGTTGCTGGGTGCTACTGCAGTACAAATAACCTGATGCTAAGGTGCCTGACTTTCCAGAACACACAAAGTAAGCTTATTACTTTAGCAATTTGACCCTAAGTTTTGAGCTTGCAATTCTATTTAGTATATCAAGTTCTCCAGGAAATATAAATTCAAAGCTGAAATACATATGCTGAAAAGCATATGGAAACCACCAGAAAACTGTTTGATGGTACGGCTACTAAGCTGGGAACCTTTTTACCTACAGGCCTATTAATAAATAAGCCAATTGTAAAACTCAGTTTGACAACAGGTAAAGATTTCAAATGTTAAAACTTATTTGCTTTCTGATCCCTCATGGAATAATGAGTGGAAAATAAATGAAGGAAATTGCAGATGCTCCAAAAGAGTCAAAGGGGAGAATATTTGACCTACCTCAACATGTAGTAAATGTAATGCAACAGACAGGTACTAAGCCATTACACTAGCTAGAGAGAAGGGAAGAAGATGTAAACAACCTTTTCAGAATGAAAATTTCAGGATTCTATTGCAAACATTGCTGACTGAGCATTAAGTGTGCATACTACATTCCAGCAGGGCTCAATATCCCGAGAGTTTAGGGATTTGCTAACCTTTATGACTGAGGGGGCTTGAAAATATTTGGCAAAAGACTGTTTACAGTATTTGCATGTTTTCTGTAGGGAACAGTATTGTTGGCACATTCTAATTAACGCCGGCTTCTTGGCTACAACATTATTTGCTCCTGCGGAAAAGACTCTTTTCACTGCAAAATAAACATTGTTCTGAATTTGGGGCTGGTAAGCCTTGCTTGCGCTTTCATTTTAGCTAGATAATTCTTTTCCTTTATTATCACATTTGAACTGTGTTGAAGTTGTGGAAATGAGTAATGAAAAACAATTAAAGACCATAGTGAAAATCATTTCACTGTGATTTTAACAATTTTCTCCCTGTCTGTAATCACTCCCTTTCTTGAGTGTCTGTTTGAGATAAGTCACTCACTTTTCCTGAACTTAAACAATAATTCCAAACTAAATGCCTTTATTTATACTTGCCTATCTCATTACAGAGATCTCATTTCAGTAAAATAGTTGGTAAAGGTGAGTTTCATCGGACAATGAAAAAAATTCTCAGTACTAGTTTTCTTTTTGCAATCAATATAACTGAGATGACAAACCACAGATCAACACCTGGCAAGGTGGCAAACAAATATGTCGAGTAGATGATCTAAACTGTCAGAGGTTTCCTCTGTTCAAACAAATCCTGTAAGAGTCAGATATTTGTTGAGAAATTCTGTACAGGATATTAATGAGCACATTAAACACTTACAGTGAAAGTATTTTTAGAACTATATAAGATGTCCAAGAGCTCTATGCTCTTCATCTGGAAAACACAAAAGAGAAAACTCCAACAGATTTTCTTTATTTTTTTAAAAGGCATCTTACCATTGCAGTGTAGCTGGAGTTGAGTGTGGCTTTGATGCTCTATTATTTTCTTTTTCCTCATCTGTGAAGAAACAAACAAAAAACCTATGTAATTTAAGTGGGACTTTCTCAAGCATTTATGAATTAATAAGGATTTTTTTTAAAATTATGAATGGTAAGGGATTATTAAAAAGTAATTAAAATATTTTTAAGTGTTCTCAAGTGCCAAAGCTCTCTCAAAATATCAGTTAAATTGTGGAAATATAAATAGTGATGTTCGCTAAACTACTATCTGTAGATACTGCTTAAGGCAATAAACCTTGCAAACATCAATGATAGCGGGAACAGAGTGGTGCCTAGAAATAATGAGACTGAAAAGGATAAATTTATATGGAATAAAAGCAACTTTTAGAACTCTAGTAGAAGATGAGAATGTATAAATAGTTTGGCCCACTTTAAGGGAATTGTTGCCTTACCCAAGTTTTATATTAGATAAGGCATTTAAACAGACAGTGTTCATCCACTGTTTGATCCTAACATACTATATGTACTACATGTTTATAAACTTACAAAGATTAATTCTGAATATTTTGTAATATATTTTATCCTTTTTCAAATGATTTCTCTGCTAGTATTCCTTATTACCTGTTTCCAAGGTAACTCTCGCATTTGCTCACTTTCCAAAAATTTGGATAAAAGGTAATTAAAATAAAACTTCAAATATTGGATTCTTCCTAGTTCACGTTAGTTCTTTGGAAAAAAGTTGAAAGTACGCATAGAATAATTCCTATAAAACTGTGAAACGTATATAACATTCCTAGGTGAAAGCTGGAGTAAAGCACAATCAGCAGCTCCAGTGTGGTATTCTTTGGGAAACATTGTTGTATCAAACGCAATTTGATATTTTAACAACTTTATCCCTGATGAAATCGTTCGGCATAGAAGGCTTTGATACTCAGACACCGAGGAAAACCACGGCGCCTGCACTCCACACCGCCAGCTTCGCGTCTTCACGCAACTAACTTTTTGAAGTTACTTTCAGCGAGCCTTCAGGATGCTGAATCTTAAGAGAGCCGATCTTAAGAGCGACCTCCTATGATCATCAGACCCTGTCGGGGGGCCCTTCGTGCAGCGCGGAGAACTCCGCCACACAAATAACACCGCACTTTGGACCGCGGAGTGTCCAGCGCGGCGCCCCAGCACTTCTCCCGTTACCCGCAGGGAAGCTGTGCTACCCGAGCATCCCTCATCCTGCCCGCCGGGAAATCCCACTCTGCGGATCCCGCGGACCCCCAGCGCAGCCTCCCTTCTGCATCTGCATGACAATGGGCCCCTAATTATTGGGCCGCACACTCCCTCCCTGTCTTGCAGGGGCCGCTTTTATTCAGCGCGCAGGACCAACACACACATCTCAAATAACTTTTAAATTGTGTTTTTCGTTTGTTTTTCCCAAACAGACGGTCGGCGTGCAACAAGCCCGCGGCACACGGGGCAGGGACGCCGAGTGGCCGTGACTGCCGCTCCACACGCTCGGGGAACGGGTGGCTTTCACCTGTGCTAAGTAGGCTAGATTTCCCCCTGACTCTGCGACACCCCATCAGACATCAAGTCAATGTCTAAATTACACAACATCAGAGCCTCTACATCCCGCCTGTCCCTCCCCCAGCTGTTTCTCTCTTGCAATAAGAGTGAGCACCCGTGGGAAGGTGCTTTACCTAATATGCGCTCAGACACACTTCAAAGCAGCCATACTCAGCTCCTCCCAGGTAAGGATTTGTTTTAACAACATAAACTAACGATTAGATCATAACATGCAATTTATATCTCCCTCCTCAGGTGTGTTTTCTTCCTGTAGAACCTTCTACAACACTGTCCAGCATACTCCATGAACTCTTCATTAAAACAAAGTATGAGAACGAAGGACTTACTCAAAAAAATTCTTTAAGCAAAATTTTCCATAAAATATTATCCACTGAACAACTGGATTTTCAACAAAAATTTTTCCCCCCAGATTTAAGTGCTTGTCTCCCCCAAAATCAGTTCTTTGTACATGAAAACGGAACTACTTTGTATGTTGCCAATGGAACAGTTGTCAGCCAATATATTTATGATTTTCACCAGGTGTTGGCTAAAATATTTATTTTCAGAAAACTTTCCTTTTTCCATTAGATCGAAAGAGTTGCACATGGTATAGGAGGGATCTAGAAATAAAAACTTTTGGCATTACATATAATGTAAGCAGTTTATTCTACCTTGTGTAGTTTAATATTATAATCTCATCAGATAATTGACTAGCACTAGCAGAAAATAATAAATATCCCTATTCTCTTTATTTTGGTTGGTAGCAGGGCACATAATGGCTACCATATTGAGCAAGGAATGCTTTCTGTAACTCTTGACTCAGGTCTGATCCCAGATCTCTTTGTACAAGAGGGAAGAAGGAAAGGAAAACAGCATTTCTTTCTTTTCGGACTGTCATTTTATCAGTCCAAATCAGAATAACACTAGATAAAAACTCCAACTTTTAAAAATCCAATACTTTAAAAATCCAATCTATTTTGTAAAGAAAGGAAATAAAGTCACTGAAAAGAAGTCTTGTTTCAAGGCTCTGTCAGAGAAGAGAGATGACAATTCTTCTGTGACAAATCCAAAAAGGCTTGAAGTCACCAGGAAAATAATCTTTCTCCTGACTCATAGCTGCAGGTGTTCACACACAGCACCTCAGGGATAAAGCCATTTGCTGGGAGCAGATCTAGTGTGTTCACTGCCAGCAGGAGGACTACCAGCATCCCATAAAAAGGTGTCTTCAAGGCACCTGCTTAGGTAGGAACCTGGCACCCATCCCAAACTGAGTGCAGGTAGTAGCTCGGCCAGACAAAAGTAAAACTTCCAGCATGTAAAGGGCCTTCAAAGACATTAAAACCAAGGATCATGGCAGAAAAATAGCATTTGTTGGCTCTCAGAGATATCAGCAAATATTTTTCCTCCTCAACTCCATGTAAGTTTCTTTGATAAACAGCTCCATCTTTCTACTTTCAAAATTCTTTCTAAGCCAATAGAGCAGCATTCTGTTCTTTTTTTTTGCCTTTTCCTAGGCTCTCAGTTGTATCCTTTAACTTCTGCTGCCTGATTTTAGGTACAGCTCAAGTGACTTGCTTCATAGACCAAGAAATGGAGGTAATAGGAACTATGCTCAGCACCTCTTTGACTGTCCTGCCTTAAACACAGCGAGTGGAACCACCCAAAGTGAAGCCCCTGCATTAGCACACCTCAAATGGAGCTGAGTTCTTCTTTCCACCCTGGAGATAATAGAAGGACCCCGTACTTTCCAGTGTTGTCTGCATGTGGCTCAAGACCACTAAGGGCTAACATGTCATTAGTAGCTTTTTATGGATAAAATCATTCCCTTAGTTCAGTTAGCTCCATATTTTACAGATGAACATCCTCTGAAGCCCCTGCAGGCCAGGTTCTGACTGTTCTCAAAAGTGATTTAGCCTTAGCTAAAATTAAATTATAGTAGGAAACTATCTTGCTTCTTACTTACGTGTAACCATAAATAATATTCAGGCTCATTAGCAGGTATTCCCTGCTATTAAAACAGTGGGATTTTTTAAAGCTCTCTAAGAAACATGGGAGCATAGCTCTCATTGAGTAGGGATGACTGAAAAAAAGAATTTTCCTGAAGGAAAGTTTCAGTGGAAACAGGTAGCTCTTTTTAAAACATTTTTCCTTTAATGGAAGAGTAAGAGATTTAGTTAAAAAACAAAACCAACCAAACAACCAAACAACCTAACTAAACCAAAACAAAAACCATGCTGGAGAAGTCCATTTCAGCCACTATGAACATGGGTTTTGAACACTCCCTTTGCAGTACAAAAAGCAGTCCAAATATTTTATCTCATATGAACTGTCTACACATTCACAATTCTAAACAAGCAAGACAATTTGGACAAGCAATCCTTCCACTTCATCAAGTAACATCACAACTCCTTTCCCATGGAACTGAAGTTGAAACTTTCAAAAGCCTTTATTTTTATTCTTCTAGACTCCTATTTCATGTGGCTAATCTGGCTCAATGCTCAGTACACAGGAAATATTGTGTGGCTGGTGTTTTTTTAGTTTGTTTCTTTTTGTTTGTTTGTTTTTTATTATTATTGAATGCACAGTTGTACTATTCCCTTTTCTGATTAATCTTTTGATTAATATGCGGAGTTTCAAAGTGGTAGAAGAAAAAAATGTTTAAAAAACTGGAAAGTGAAACAAAATTTGGTTACAATTTTTATATTAGAATGTAAAAGTTGTGTTTTGGAAGAGGTCATGAAATGTTCCAGAAGGGTAAGAAATGTTCCAGAAGGGTAAGAAGCACCCCAGGAAGCACAGAGACCACGGGAATCCATGGCTGTGAGTCATTACTTCCTTTCACAATTTAATGCAGGTTCAAGAGGCCTAGAGGTATCTGGATGAGAATAAAAGATTGTCTTTAAAGGACCCTTGTGGCCTGAAGTATGGCTCTATAGCATACCTCAGCAGTAGAAAAGGAGACCAGCAAAACTATTACTCCTGTCCTAAAACCCCTATTGAATCTAAAATCATCCAGTCACGATCACAAGAGCAAGCATGATGCTCAGTAAGAACCTTATCAGTTCACATTGCAAGTTCTCATAATCTTCAGTGATACAAGGCTGAAAATTCCCAACTGAACACCAAACCCACTTTTTTCTCTCGCAGAGTCCAGTCAATAGCTACTTAATGTATTTAGACACACAAAACTAGTCAAGAGAAATATGTATGATGCCTTCTTTTGGCTGCAGATGAAAACTGGAGCTACACTGACAACAGCAATTTGATCACCATTCTGAAGAATTCAATTAGGGTTACACAGGTTTCCTCAAAACATTTTGCCTCCTGCTGTTTGTAAATGTATGAGCTTGGACAAAGAGTGACACAGTGGTTTGGAAATTTCTTGGTTGGTGTGTGGATACTGTGGAGAAACGTTAGAAAGAATTCAAGGGCTGCAAAGGAGAACATGGTACAATGATTTCTAAGGTGAAACGTCCAGTTCTGGATTTCACAGACTATCAGTCTTGGTGCTGGGCAATGGTTTATTTTGCTTTCCTGCTCCTTCCTCTTCATCTTCTTCTCTCCCTCACCTACACCTCAAAACACGGATGACTTTTCAGGTGGATTAATTCTCTTGTCTGCACTGCAGAAATGCTGGTAATCAGTGCAAAGGAAGCATCTGGAAGAACTGGCTATTAAGAAGGAAACTAGATAAGATCGACTCTCACTGCCATTTGGGTTTCCATTTATACACTGTGACAATGTTTTCTGCACATGAATAGTGGGACAAACTCACTTCTGTATTTATTTCATCAGTTCTAAATTTGCTACCTTTCATTATCATTGCCTGCCCCTTAATTCCAGTACTGGAAAACAGAAGGAACCACTATCCTGTCTACTCAGGGCCACTGTGTGAAATACCTGCTCTTGCTAACCCATGCAGGTTCACTTCTTACTGTCCCAAGGTAGGTGGAAGTTTCTCACGCTCACATTAAAAGCACATATAACAAACTACTGCAAGTTTTGTCACAACCTATTTAAGGCAACAGATCTAGAATAAAACATAGGAGGAGACTTGTAATAGCGACACTATAATTTTACTATTAATACAGCTAGTGGTCATAAATAATTTCCTGGATGATACTGTCTTGAAATGAGTCTAAGAAAAGTTCACTGAAGTCACTAGGGCTGAATTCTGAAGTCTGACCCTATTAAGAGTCTGAAGTCACATCTTATTCATTACAGGTTTTTTCCATTACTGTCTCAGTAGCATCAGAGTGAAATGAAATTCATACATCTCACAGGTTCTCATAAAGTGCACACTAACAAACTGATATTTGTATTTTCACTACAATTTTTTTAGAGAGAAAAGTTAAGGAATTAGAAATTAATTTAAAAACAGGAAAACCCAAACATCTCCCAGTTATATTGCCTATATTCAAAGATTCTTGCCCATTGTTCTTAGCTTGGGAGTCATGAATAAATGACATATTTCTATTAGTACCTCCCTTCTCCTTCAGAATAGATATTGCCACCAAAGATTTCCCGACAAATAACAGTAAGGCCATACTACAGCAAATTTTGTTTTCCATTAAAACACTGCTGCAAGGCATAAAATTTTGCTGTGACATCAAAATAAAGCAATTCTCTTAAAATACAAAAATTCTAAATGTTTCAACATTAATTTAAAATTCAACAATTAAGAAATTACTTAAACTATACTTTCTAAACTTTAATTTAGGAAATGTGAGTTAGTGAATTAAAGAATTCAGACTGCATTAACATCTTGTAACATGAACAAATACATAAAGTCCTGAGGGGAAAACTAATAGGAAAGGTATTTTGCTTTAGGCAAATTAATCAGAATAGAAATTGCATAAACAAGAAAAATTAAATGGTAAGCTAGAAATTGTCTTAAAATTTTAAAAAGAAACAATTTTGTTATTTTAAACTATTTTGGAGTCTTTTCAATTACTTACTATTTTTAAAAATAAAGAACTGAAATGGCTACAACTAGAAAGGATAACAAAAAGTAGCTGTTTTAAAATCAGCCAGACTGATAATTGTTTCTTCTCTGTAACTGAAAAGGAAGCAATATCATGTTTTAGTATATGATTTTTTCATCTCACGATTAATTCTTAAAGAAAATATTTTCTACTTATGTTTTGATACAGTAGGATTGAAAAATACAATATTTTTTCCTGTGTTCCAGCCTCATGGTGTTCGCCAGTGAAAAAATAAAACAGGTGGTTTTACTCATAAGCTGATCCTAACAGCACATTTTAGAGATCATCCAACCGTTATTCATTGACATATAAACTCTTCTGCCTATTTTAAGTAATAGATATATTATTTCCTTTTTTTCAAAAATGCAAATATTTTAAAAAAATTAATAAAATTGTTGGATATGTCAAGTGAGTTGACTCTTCAAACTACACAGTACTAAATACATCACTAAGATATAGCAACGTATATAGCAGGAAATGAACATTGCACATGTTCACACTCATTTTAAAGGAATTACAAGTTACTTACTTTCATCGTTTGAAACATTCCCCAGGGAGGTGTGACTGGAGTAACGTTTGTTTTCACTTTCATTGAGACATCGTTCAATCCAACTCTCTGCAAAAAAACCGAAGATGCTCTTTTTTGGTGTGTTTGTCTTTGCATAAAAAAGTAAACTGGCAACAGATAAAACTAAACAAAGCACTGGTTTTCAACAGATGGTGTTCTGTAACATTTCTGTTAAAACATGCTCAGTCTGACATTATTTAGCAAGAAAATCCTTTCTTGCTTTCAAACTTAGCTGTTGCTTTTTAATTTCTTTTTTTGTTTGTTTGTTTTTAAACTACAGAGGCTGAAACACTTATATGTACAAAATAAAGACTCTAAAGATATTCTTCTCCACCCCTCCAGCACATGATACGTTTAAAAAAATTGCCAAGTTTTAGTCTGGCAAAGACATATATCCTGTAGCATTTGCACTGGTTTTGAAAGAATTCTTAATGTGTGTAATCAATCATTCATGTGAATTTTGGTTGCAGTGAGGTTCAAACTGGGCTCGTTGAAGTCCAGTCCTATGACCCCACTCACACTGGTGGAGTCTCAGGCCCTGCCAAGGTCTTTTCCTCACTGGTACAAGTCCAACACAGCAAATCAGTAGCCACTGAGCTACCCAAAACTCTGTCACTCTGCAGTGCAAACTCAACCACTCCTATCCTCCCTCTGTTCTCCCTTTTGATTTATTTCCACCAGTCAGAGGAATTACCTACAACATTACATTGATTTGACTCTGCTGTTCTTTCTGGAAGCAATAACTTGCATCCCCTGATGACTCTGAAGGATGCACCAGACTCAGCAGAATTTACAGGTCTTCAGGGCAAAAGTTACACCTTCTTATGTGTTTTCTTTGACCAAGTTAGAAATATGAGTCCTTGAGTTTGTCTGGAATCCCTGGGTTTTGCTACAATAAGTTGACCTTCCCCATAAGATTATTTTTCAAGGGCGTGAACGTGGACAGAAATGAGCTCATAGAACTCCCTTCGGACAAAGAAAGAAAAAGAAGGGATAGGTGGGAAGACAGCAAGGCAATTCTACAAGTTAAAACAGGAAACAATCCCACTGAGTGAGGAGATGCACAAGAAATAAGGGGGAACAGGCCTTGCTGTCAGCAAACTGTCAGAGCCAGAAACACCTGCAAAGACACGGAAATGGCTTCAGATTCCATTCCATAAGCCCCCCACCTTCCTGAAACATCAGGCTACCTGCACAGCACAGGCATCAGTCTGCCAGACAGCAAAAGCCCATCACAGCAACCGGCTTGAAGGGAAAGCAGGAACCCAGTGCATTGGGAAAATTGCCCATCTGGTTTACAGAAGATAAAAGTTGATATGACTTCATTCCAGCACTGGATGCCAATAAACAAATAGATTAATAGTCATGACCAAAAACACCCTGCAGAAAAAATTGCTTTTTAAACCCAGGCAGTTGCACAAACTTGTGCATATTGCCCTGTACACGCTCTCCACTGCTACAGAGACAACCAAAAAGGACAATGCCACCTGCACAGGACCTCAGAAAGGGTCTGCTGAGAACCCTTGGGGGTTGATTTCCAGGCTACAAGACTCCAGGTACTGTTGCATTGTGCTCTTTTGGTTTTCAGGCAGTGTTGTGGCAGCTCCAGGCTATTCCCTTCCCTGTGCTTCTTTGCCCATGTATTCCCAGTAGGAACATGCTGTGGTTCTGCCTCCGCCAATACAAACATGCCCCTGTATTCATCTTGCTCATTCACCATCAAACTGCCCCATGCCTTGGGAGCCTCACAAACCTTTTCCCTCCAGCTGCTACTTTGAGGCTCTTCTCCAAACACCAGCAGAAGTAACACTTGTTGACAACAGGTGTTTCAAAGAATATTTCTCCTACCATCAAATTCAGCACAGCCTTGTATAAAAATCCCTTTAATACTGCTGACACCACAGTGTGAAACTTGCCAGCCATGCCTGTGCTGTCTGCTCAGCCCCTGCTGGGTCCCAAACCCACAAGACTCTGCCTTCGAAGATCTCCCTGCTCACACCACTCAGCTGCCTCGGGTGGGGGGTATCACCTCCTCCTCTAAGGGCCAACACCGTGATATGGCTGCTTTGTACCAGATTTCTTTCACTGCCCTAAAACTGAGCTAATAGCAGCTCTGCTGTCCCATTTTAGTGCCATGAGCTGGTGGACAGGAGCTTGGATCCTCACAGACCCCTACAAGGTGAAGAGAAACGTGCTGCTGAGGACGACATTGGAGAGAGATGCAAGAAGCCTTGAGAAAGACTACCCTTCCTCCTCCTTCTTTCAGCACAGAGCCATGGCTGTATAGAATTCCCTTGGCTCTGAGCCCAGCTGCAGGGAGGAAAAGCAAAGGCAGCTGCCAATAGCACCAAGGAGAGCCCGATGCCCAGCTCTGCCCTTTCTTTCCCTCCCAGCACCAAGAGCTGGGAAGTTGGGACGCATCCTCTTCCCTGGGCAGCAGGGAACTGGCAGCAGCCATCTTTAGTCACATTCCCTGCCTAAGGAATAGGAGAAAAAACTTTTTAGGTGTCACTTGATAAGAATTCTCACCATCCTTGTTCACATACTGTCTCTGATAGCTGCACATGTTCCCCTTTTCCATGGGTAAAGCACCCACTTTACACTGCCAGATAAAGTCACTGGAGTAGGGTGCATTTATTGTGTAATTATGTGCTGCAACTCCTTTGCTCCTGAATTGCCCTGGTGCAGCTTGCTGCAGCCAGAGCTTGGCTTTCTCTTTGTGGCCTTGCATTTAAATAGCTGATAGAAATTCTTTAAGGCTGAAAAGATACATGACCTGTCTAGCACCAAAGAAAGTAGAAAACTAACTCTTTTGAGCAAAAATGTCAGGGAGTTTATGGCAAATTTGTCAAAATATTCAGCAGATGACAAAATGTGACAATACCAATTAAAGGCTGTCATATATCATAAACCAAATTATTTAAGAATAAATAATTGTTCTAATAAACATCTTCGTTTAATAAGTAGCTATTTTTAAGTGTTTGTACAAAGGCAAACATTTTTACAAGGCTTTAAACTCCCAATATTAATTACCATGTCTTCAGGTACTAAAAGAAAAATACAACCACAGATTTGCTTAAATTTTAAATATTCCCTTCAGCAACCTGCAAATCCCAGATACAATAACACCTGCCTAGAACAAAAAGAAACAAACAAAAACACCTCCCCACAAAAGAAAAACCAAAACCAAATAACCTCAATTAAACATCCCCCCACCAAAAAAAGCAAACAAAAAAACCCAAAACAAAAACAAAACAAAAAACCCCAACAAAACAAAACACAACACAAAACAAAACTCTCTAGGAGTTAATAGCATTAGATTCTGACTCAGTGTAATGAACCCACTGGGTAAAGCTCTCTACATGTTGAATGCTCTTTTCCTCATGACACAGAGATGTACCACTGGGCTGCACTGGAGCCTGTCCCAGGCAGTCCAGCTGCACAAAAAGGCCCATAGCAAATCCCTGGTGTCACTAGGCTGAGGTTCATCACTTGCCCCCAAAGCTGGCACTGATCATGTTACACCACTGCCCTAAACACAGATTGAGTCACGTGGTATCGAAGGTTTCTTGTGATTAAAGCCTAAATTATTGCACTTGGAATTTACAAACTTCTCATAGACACAGGAACATCAGGAACAGTATAATAGAGAGTTCAGGCGTTGACTAAGCAGAAGCGCATATCAGACCTGAGATGGATGATGAGTCATCAATCCAACATGAGAAACTCCAAATTTCTAGCAGGAGGTGCTTGTGAGAGCACAAGAAAAATGCATCCTGTCAAATACAGGTTGCACTTTTACTCACTGCATTTTCAGTGTATCAAGTCATAAGGCATCTGTTTTCCTCACTCTCTAGGACTTCTTCCCACCCTGAGCCCCAGCATATCATACCCTCAGTTGTACTGGGTCACCGGTTGGAGAAAGGGTCAGCACTAGTCAAAAAACATCCAGGTAAAATAAAGAGATTAATTAATATCTAGTAGTAAAATGCAGTATAGTCACATGCTGATAACTCTGGGCTGTGACACAGTACAGAAACTCCCACAATCTCATTAGCAAAGAAAGCAAATAATGTTTTCAATGGCATTTTGAAGCTACATCTTTAAATAGAAGATCACTTTTTAATTTCACAAAGATCAAGAGTGAATTGTAGTGAAACACACAACTATGTTTCTCAGTCTTAAAACTTTTACTATATAATTTTGTATACTACTGAATACAAACACACTGTGTCTTCTTTGGGAGTCCTACATGAGGGAAAGAAGACAGTTATTCAAATTACAGTAATCTTTCCAGTGTCAATTTTCTGGCAGAATAACTTACTATAACACAAACAAATAATATCAATTGTTCCCAATGAAGTGGTGAAAGATGGATTGAAAAGAAACACAGGACTACTTCTGGTCATTATTTTGCCTCTTCTCTTTTCGGTCCTAATCTTGCTAAGACTGAGCCTTAAGCACAAGAGTATTTCACTTCCATTAAATGCGCCCACTGCAGCGGGCGTTGGCCGAGTGGCGTAGGCCCCCGCTTGTGGAGCCGGCTCCTCCTCTGAGGACGCTGGTTCGAATCCTGGAGGAACTCGCTGTCGCCGTCCGAGCTGCTCTGCCGTGGAAAATGAACCTCAGGAGTAAAGGGGGTGGGGGCCAGTTCCACGCACACTATGCCTCACCTAAAAAATCCATTGCGCAGGCTTATCCCAAGATCTTTGTTCGCGAAGTCCAGCCAACAACAACAAATGTGCCCACTACACTTACCAACTGAAGTTTAAACTGAACGTGTTTTCAAAAGTGGTCAGAGCAGTGGCCTGTGTAGCTTTGCCCTGTTCCAACTAAGGCCCTTCTCTTCAAACCAACAAACATATTTTTATTAGTATGGTGCTTCAAACACTGAGCTGGGAAGGCAGACCTAGGGTTCCCCAAAACAGATGGAAATACACAAGAGTTGCTGAGGAGCAGGAGCTTACATGAGCTTTGAGAAATGAGAAGCACAAATATGTTTTAAATATAACTTTGACAGATTATTTAGCCAAGTTATCTCTTTCAGGAGGAAAGGGCTTGCTACTCGAAGACACCTTTGAAAGGCTTCTCCCTACAGAGCCTCAGTTGAAGTGAGAGAATATAGCAGAGTTGCCTGTGTACTGCCAATACATTTAACAAGATAATTACTTCCTCTTGTTTGTAATGGTTATTGGCTTAACTTATTTGCAGCCCCAAAAAGAAAGCACTCATTGCTCCCATGTGTGCATGGCCAATGCAAGAGCCACCTGGGCTCTGCCCTGCAGAGTAGAGGAGGTGTGCCTGATCACAGCTGGCAGCGGTTCCTGCTGCTGCTGCCACCCTGCCAGGAGGGTTATGAGTTGCTGCAGTAATAGCACAACCTTTATTCAGTCTCCTCTGGCCTTTGTGAGGCACTGTGTCCTGCTCAGCACCCAAACAGGGGATGTGCTGCACAGCTGGGAGATGGGCGTACCCGGAGCCCCCAGCTGCAGCCCTGTGGGGGGATGTGTGCATCCTGAAGGGAGATTAAGAGATTTTACAGGCAGAATGAAACTCTGTGGTCACCTAATCTGAGCTGCATTTTGCTCACCTCATTCACTACAGTGGTGCAAACTGTACTGGTTTTCCCCAGTTATGCCATATCCTCTGAACTGGATGTGGCCATACCGCTGGTGTAATTGTGAACTGCTGTTTTTTCTGAGATTGTATTAGAAATCTCTCTCAAACCCCTTCAGCTCTAGATTGGCTCTCATACTCCGAATTTTAAAGCAATTCACAAAAAAGTATGATAATTTATTTGGTGTGCCGCATGTGGATCAGCATTTCTTCCACTGAAGTTTGTTTGTCACTGAAGTAGTTAACACTAGAACAAGAATAAAGATTTGCTAGGACCCAAAAACTGACTTAGCTAAGTACCAACTTGGATGGCACAGCAGTGACAGCCCAGTTCCATATTTTTATTCATGGTTGCACTTGTAATTTTTTTCCCAAGTTTTTCAAGACAAATTTAGGAAAAAATACTAGTAAGTAACTATAGTCAGAGCATATAAAATGTAGATAATGAAAATATAAAGGGACTACCAAATTTTAGTGGATTTACAATAGGACCTGTTGGGAAAATTAATACTCAGAAATGATGACAGACTTAATTTTACAGTTCCAATGACAGAGGAGGAACTCCTCTCATGCATACAGAGTCTTAGCTCCCCTCTGAGTTATTTGTTTGCAGTTCTCAGGGGGAAGAGTTACTCATCTCTTCCCACAGCATCTCTTTGCCAAGTGTCTCAGTACTGAGCTGGCCAGCAATGCTGACTAGCTGCTCATCTGATCTGTTAGATGAAGAAAAAGTGGTTGTAGACAGCAGGTTTAGCAGGTAAAAGTGGCAACTCAAGAGGCCAACTGAAGGCCATGGAACCTCCCATTTCCAGTTTGATAGCCCGTGGTACTAACTGGGTATCATAATTTTCAGAAGAGTTGATGGGATTATGCTTTATATTTTTTCTTAAGGAAATCATCACTGCCCTGATGGTTTCTTCTGCTGTCTGTCTCAGAGTAAGAGCTGAGGTCTGCATCATCCACTGAGCTTTTCTCTGCAGAGCTCATCTTGCCAGACATGGTCTGAGAAATGCCAGTACCCCACAAACACACTCTTCCTGCTGAGTTGCACCACTGCTGTGGACAGAGAACTTCTAACCTTTACAGCTGCTAAATTCATATTGTCTGAGCAGTCTGTCTGTTCTGGCCATGTCTTAGAGTGCTGCAAATCTAATTTCTATATGCTGTATGAAAGCAAAGAAAAAATGAGCCAGTACATGTAGTATTTTGACTGATGCAAGTGAAGACTACACCTAGTACCACTTCTTGGATCAACTGTCATAGTACCTTAGAAGACAAACCACCAGTATAAAACAGTTCCTTAAATGCAAAAGAGACAATCCCTTTCTCTCAGAAGTAACAGCAGATAAACCTGAAGTCTGACCCTCAAACTATTAAAAATCTTTTCTAGTACCTGCAGCATGCAACATCTGGTCTGAGTAGAAGTAGGATTCCTGTTCTGTATCTCTCTCACACCTTGCAGCACAGCACTCTTGGTTATAGGCACATCTGCCACCTGAGAATTGTAATGTTGCTGGAGTTCTCTGCAGGTTGGTTACAGAAGCACATTCAAAGCTTTTAAAGAACCACAGTGCTTGAAAGAAAACAAACAAAAATTACTTTATCTCCAAAACCTCAGTAAAAGCAAGCCCTGAACAAGTTCTTGTGGGTTAACCTCTGCACAATGTTATGAACACTGCATGCCTGTAACACAACAGAGCTTGGCAGCCACTGGCTCCCACTGAGAGCATTAAACTTACCAAAATCAACCAAAATCAAGCAGAACAAGCTATTTGGGGCAGCCAATCACACACATGGAAATTTTCTAAGGTGTGCGTTTTCATAGGGGATGTAATCAAAATCTCCCCCCTCTCCACGGTTAAATGAAAGGTTCATGGGGCCATAACAAGGCCATCATCCAGCTGCTGTTCCCTCTAATTGCTCCAGCACACAGACACTCAGTTCACAAACCAGCTCCTCTCTAACATTGAGGAGGACCCGCCATACAGATCCTGGTTTTGCTCCTCGCTGTGTCATTTCGTGCCATCGGCTGGCAAGACACATTCCCTTCGGTCAGTGTGTGTGAGCTGTCAGGAACATCTTCAAGCTCCACAGGAAATCATGCCAGTGTCCTCCTTGGTCCTGGATAACCATCTTCTGTTCTTCCAAGAGACCTTCTCCTCAGGGATGACAGTGACACATGGCCTTGGTGCAGATGGCAGAGCCGCTACCTTGACAAGCTGCCAGATACCTTGGTGTTTTGTTTGCTAATCTAACTTTTTATTTCATTTCCAACAGGGCAAAATGTCAGGCACTCTTGTTTCAGTCCTTTCTTTTGTTCTCATTTCTTGGCAAACAATTCTATTGGAACTATTTCAGGGTTAATGGACATCGGTCCAGGGCACTTACTAGATGTTAGCAAGAATGTTTTTGTTCTTTTTCTTGGACTTGTGATCCTGGTAAAGCATTGTGAAGATTCACCGTGATATCATAAGAATGCAAAGAATGACTCTCTTGAGTGTGAGAGAGCTCTTTTGTTTTGTTTAGCCATGTCTTAGCCCCTAGTACTCATTTTCTACTGAACTATTTGATAAAGTATGTTAAAAATTGGCATGTCATGTTTAAACTGATAACAGAAAGCACCACCGTTCATAATTTAACTCCTCCAGAATATCTGGGCAGGAAAACTGGAATTTATGAGACATTGCATTCTTGTTACCCTCCGCACTGTGCAGACGTTCATCTAAATGTGATACTTTATTTTAAGTACTCTGTAAACAATGTTCCTTGTTAAGAAACTGCATCCCAAACATAAATTAAGCACCCTCAGGAACCCTAGAATACCAAATTTCCTTCTGGAGTTTTGGGCAGCCTCTAGCATGGATCAGACAAGACTTATGAAGTCCTATCTGTTCCCCTCTCTAGAATCACATAGCACGTTGCTATTGCATTTCCAACTCAATATGCATGTTAACTGGGAGTAGCCTTTTCCCTCTCCCAGTCACACACAGATGCTATCTATTGTTTTATTTTGAAAAGGAAGTTTCACCAGACCAGTAAATGGCCACTTGGTTTTCACTTCATCCAGGCCATTCCTCTTTTAACAGCAAAGTGAACATCTTCAGGCTCCACAGGAAATTGGACCACTTGGTCCAATTCCAGTGCAGTGACATTTCAAGTTCCCCTAGGAACCTTTAAGCTAGCTGACCAATTCAGCACTCCCAGGGCTGAACTTTAACTTACATGTCTGTGCAACATGAAACCATTCTTTTCATCAGTAAGATCAATTCACACATCATATGCCTTCCAAGCACCAACTCTTCATACAGCAAAGTGAACCCTCGTGATTCCACAACACGATGTGTTTTATGTCCTCAGCCCTTCAGGGTCTGCCGCATTGTAAATGCTATCGTTGTCTCTGATTTAGCTGCAATGTTTCCTTCCAAGGAAATGCAAACATGCACTTCAGTCATTGTCAGACATACTCTTTCCGAGAATAAAGCTCAGCATCTCTAGATAATCTTTGTGCCCAAGACTCCATTAATTTTTTAAGCTACAGAATTAATGTGAGACACACGAGAGAGCTCATAGGGCCTTAATTTCTGAGTATGTCACACAATGTTTCTTATACTCACACCCTGCAGCAGTGTCTGCTCACTGGCTTTTGGGTTAAACATTCCAAGCTGCTACCATGATCCTTCAGTTCACCAGTGTGCATGAGAAGACACAGAATCCTCAAATCCTTAATTCAGCTCTGTTTCACCAGTGCACAAGGCTGGAGTCATTTGGCTGAGCAGGAAGGCTGTGACTCAACAAGAAACAGAATTTGCATCAAGTACCCATGAAACACTTTCCTCTGCCTCAGGAGCTGATGAATCCAGTGGACAGGCCAATTTGGCACAGAGACTGTAGTACATCAGTAAGACAGGCCCACAAAGATGACAAAATGAAAATATGTGAGATATGGGTGGGGGGTACACAAAATACTGGTTGTGGGGCTCAGGGTGGTAAGAGAAAAGGGAGGAGGTTGGTTGTTGGAAAGGAGGTGAAGAAGAAAAGGAATGGAAACAAAAGAATGAAAGAAGGGAAAGGGCATGGGGAGAAATAAAGGAAAGGAGAAAAGAAAGTTACTACAGAGAGGAGTTGAGTTTGGGGGGAGGCGGTTTGTTGGTTTTTTTTAAATCAGGAGAAAAGAGGTCAGCTCCTGAAAGAATGGGACTACAGTAAATATTTCTCATTAGAAACAGCATCCAGTCAGGCAGACTGAAAGAACATGGGAAGACAGACACATATGTGCAAAGAAAAGTCAGGTGTCAGAACATAATCATAGAAATAAGTAAGAGAGAATCTCTTGACCAAAACCAGAATGTGGCTCAACGGAAAGAGACACTACATTTACTCAAACAGTGGCCACTTCTCCTCACTTTATAGTTATCTACTCCAAATCTAGCTGCTGCTCACTACCATCAAAGGATAGAGCCAACACATTATTCACAACCATTTTGTGGGCAAATAAGGCACAACAGACAGAAAAAAATGAATGCTGCTTCTTTCAGCTCTCAGACTGCACCCAGAGAATATCTGCCTACCAAAACTAGCAGAGAGAACATTAACAAATCATGATGATTTACCCCCACAAATATCAGTACCTCTTAGAACTACTCTATGTGTACAGAACAAGCATTTCATGGTACTAATTTTACAGTCTAAATGTGGTTGACAAAAAGTCTTTGCTAAGACCCACTGTGCCTAGACTTGCAGATTTGTATGAATTGTATGAATTTAGTCTCTTCCACAATGTGTCTTCTCTCCCCTTTGAAAGTATTATAAAAGTAGACCAGTGCTTTTAAAACTAGGAGCCTGGCTTTTCTGAGAAGTCGCCAGTCTCCCCTGAACAATATGCAAAGTAAACTCAGGGAGGGAACATGAGAAAAAACAGAAGTCTTCTTTCCTCCTTCTTTTTTTGACCAAGACTCACCAAAACAAGAGTCTAGTATTGAATATTCAGCCTTGAATACAAGCTGCTCAATAGACAGTCTGTTTGCAGAGCTCAAAGTGGAAATGACCCAGCAAGAAGGAGAGGTGAACACACTGCTCCATCCATGTGATTAAACTGCTCTGCAAATGCAGTCCTCCCCACTTCTCCCCACCTGTTACAATGGAGACCATTTGCTGCCCCTACCAGAACTCATTTTAAAAAATGTTTGCATTAGAGGGGCCCCTGCACCAGTATTGTCCCTGTGACTCTACATTCAGGAGAGGAATACGAGCTTCAGCTTTGGGAAACCTGTGCTCACCAGTCAGTCCAACCAGCAGGATGTGTTACTGCCACTGCTTGGGAGAAAGGAAAAACAGGGCACAGTTTACAGAGGAGCAGAGCACCCTACTGGGAGCAGTCCCTGCTCTCAGCCCGTGCAAGGCATGGAATGCATTTCACCTGGGAGCTGCCTTGTTCTGCCACAAACCTTGAAGGTCTCTTAAGCAGTCCTCCTCTGAGTCAGGACAATATGGTGCACACGCAGGAGGCCAATCTGGGATACCGGCTGGTGTGCAAACACAGCATGCCATTTAGCAATTGTGTCATTTGCACTCTGCTCCTCATGAAGCCAAATTTTCCTTGATTACTAAAACATAGATCATTCTACCCTTGACCTCAAGAGACCCCCCAAAGAAGAAGCCTTTTACTTACACAAGGCACACATTGCATACCTGTTGTGCTAAGAATTCCCGGTCTGGCTCTTGCACCACGTCTGTCCCCAGTGGGATCTCTGTCTCACACAGGCACTGGGCACAGCTCCTCTCCTGCTGCCCCAAGTTGCCAAGCGTGTTAGCCAGCAAATCTCTGGCCCACTGCTTGGCCCAGTCTGACAGACAGAGACCGGGAGCTGAAGGGTTGTGCTGGGTGGTGGGCAAGCCTCTGCACAGAACCTCATTCCCTCCAGCCACGATATGAGTCCATGCACCCAGGAACACCCATGACAGCATCAGGCACTTCTCATCACAGAACAGCATAGTACTGCTGTACCCTGGCACACTACACTCATGGAGCACCACTCCATTTCTGTATTTCCTTGCACCATGTTTATTTAAAGGGTCTATCAGGCCACTGTCACCTTAAGGACCAGCCAGGAGTCTTCGCTTCCCTGTCACTTACGTTTTTTAAGAGATGAAGGAACAGGAAAGATATTACTTTCCTCTAAGCACTAGAGAGAGCAGTAGTCAAAAGTAGGGTACCTAGTAGCTAATGGCATTAAATACTCATTTGCTTAATTAGCACATCCTGCCACATGCTCATGGTTAAGCTGAGTGTCAGAGGAGAGTGGGAACCACACAAGCCAGCTTGCTGAGAATTTTTTTCTCCTTTGAAGGATGGGATTTTTCTACTTCCTACAACCATCTATGAATTTTAATCAACAAATGGTTTGTTTCTGCAAGATCCTAGAATATCAGGAAAACATACAGCTTTCTTGCTTGTCCTCTAACACATGGGAACTTTTGGTATTTTGCAGAAAATTGCACTTTGTTATAGGGTGTTGAAAAGTGTCCTCAGTTATAAAAAGTTTGTTTTGTGGGGTCTTTTGAATCAGGTATGCTCTGCTGTCACCATGGGGGACCTGCCTCTGGGACACAGGTTCCTCCCAGCATTGGATGACCACTCATGAGACCTGACTAGTGAATAAGTGGGCTCTCCCTCCAGCTGTAGCTGGGGTAGTTTAAACAATTCTGAAATATCTTAGCAATTAAAAGGGTTCAAGGAGGTGGGAATAATGTTAACTCTTCTAACATTTACCACTTGTTTTTTCTGCTACATTTAAATTGCCTTTATCACTGCATTTCTGGTATTTTATTGCCTTGCTAGTGTAGTACAAGCTAGATCTGAATTTACAGATTGATACAAGAACAGAAACCTCATGTCTGTTCTGTTGACTTGAAGATCTCATTTGCAAACTTATATGGGCATGTGAGACACTTTTTATATAATGAATTTTACCTGACTTAATACAAGCATCTGTCTTTCCCCAAGTAGGAAAACCAGTAAAAATGGCTGCACTGCAGGAAGCAGGTGAGTCTGACAGTGTAATTGTAAGGAGTGAAAGTTTAAAAAGAGAAGAAAGAGGTGAGCAGCAACAAGTAGTTTTATTTCTAGCAACTATAATCTTAAAAAAAAAAAAAAAAAAAAAAAAGGCAGTAATTTCTAACACTTGGAACTTGTACTCCTTCCAGGCAAATATCCCTTTTTTTCTTTTTCTAGAGATGATCTCAGCAAGCAAATGAAAGACCCTAGAAAAGAGGATTTTGTGTTTCCAAATGTTTGAGTCCCTGCATTGGGGTTCATGAGCGCTCAAAGCTCAAGCACAAAGTGTGTCAGAGCGATGATCACAGCATCAAACTACAGCAAGCCTAGAAAACTGATGAAATCCCAGCATATGTCCACAGAACACTGCTCTGAAATGAATGCCTCTAATCCCCAGGGCTGCAAGGTTCAAGGGATCACTCGTTCAGAGAATATGCTTGCTATCTAAAATACATTGTTTGTCATTACAATAATATTTGGTATCCTGGGCAAAAATGCTCAGGATAAGCTGCTAATTAATTGTGAACACATTCATAGCTGTGAATCAACTCTTTGGTTCCTGCAACAACCTTCATCTCAGGGAAATTAAGTTCAATTACCAACACAAGAAAACAAAGTACTTTACTGTAGCCGAAGTGAAGGAAACGAGACAGTGCTGAGTCCCGCGTTTCGGTCATGAGGCAATTTAAGCTGCAAATAAGTTTTCTCTTTCTGGGTGCAGTGATAGCTAAAGCTATATTTAACCCTCTCCACTTTTCCCTTTTCAAATATATCAGAAAGGGAAGAATAATCAGAAGTATTTAACTCGACACTAATTTATGTACAGAGAAACCACAGCTCTTGCAACAAGCAAGAAAGATTCTGGTACTGACTTTATGCACCATTCCTAACATTGGCTAGTATTTATATCTAACAAACTGCTCTTGCTGCAAATCTCCTGGGAGAAAACACATGTAAATGAAGACAGACCAGTACTCCTAGTTACGCATGTAAAATAGCTACAATTAAGTTGTTACACATTCCCAAGTGTGGGGAGGGATCATTACATTCTAACCCTGGGCACCTGCCCTCTCCCAGGCACACACATGGACTTCAACAAGTGTTTCCCTTGTGAAGACATTGCAGGATCAGGACCCATCTCTAACAGCAAATTGTATTACAGTTTTAAAAGCTCACAGAAACTCTCTGGCACATATATACAATTTTATAAAACCTAAAAGATGTGTGTAAACATGCCTGTAGTACAGACATATTAAAAAACCTATACAGGCCTCCACTGGCTTAATCATCACCACATACTCTTCCTTCCTACACTTGTTATCTATAGAATCGCTCAGCCATCAAATATCCTTTATGCTATCCATCTTCCTAACTAGTATGTTAGCAATCAAATCCTCTTGGCTGCCAGGGTGCTGGGCTCCAGCAGGGCCAGATCATACTGGGTATTCATTTTCAGACACAATGAAACAAATAGAAAATCCAGCACAGATGCAGAGAAAGAGACAAGTGGGTGAACTTAGAAAATTCTCAAACCTCAGTGCTCACAGAATTGTGAGCTAATTGTTTGGACTCCAATGTCACATCAAGTATCTCCAAAGGACTGACCTTATATTTGTATTAGTTGCATGACAGTCCACCACTGCTCTCAAGGCATTGTAACGAACCATCAAGCCCCAGGCGTATTTAAGGCCACCTCTTCAAAAGTCTTGATCTGAAGAGGTACTAACATTTCATCACCACACGGATCTCAGTGATCCCGTGAGTTGATCTTTCATTTGCTACAGTGAATCCTATGTATGGAAATATTACCCCAGAGGATGCACCTCCTTATGGCTGCCCCAACTTGCAAACCAGGTGCAAATTAAGCTAGAAAAATTCAAAGGTGTTTATATTTGGAGATGCTGCAGATTTTACAGCTACTCTAAGCCACTTCCTTGCCTGCACACTCACTGCATTGGTGGCTGAAAACAAGCTTTATTTTCCAAAAGCAAACAAGCCAAAAACCCTGATGGAAGCAGAGTAGTGTTGTGATGAGTTTCTGTGGGACAGCTGTAGCAGCATCACAAGTATCTTAGCACATAATGGTCTATTCCAATTTCAAGAAGATCTTTTGCTCAATATATGTTTGCTATAGTAAATGTGCAACTGTGATACACCAGCTGAGGCTACAAGTTTCTTTACAGTCTCAAACCTAAGTTTTATCTGCCTGAACCCATGCTGAGGGTTTGACTCAAATAAAATATTGAGCACTATAAACCCTAAACAGCAACTTAAATAATTTCCTACAGTTCTCTAGCTATTCTTAAGGAAAAGCCTGTTTTAGTTATTTTTTTCATCTCCATCCTTTAAAAAACCTTTCCTCCACTGCAGGTAAATAACAGATTATAGAGCAGTGAAAAATAACACAATTCCTCCTCCATGGGAATTTTAGAATTAACGCATTAGGAGCGAAATAAATTATAAAATCATTCTTTTCTCTGAGTCAGAAGATGAACTTCTTCATTCAAAGCAATTTTGACCAAATTACAAATCTCTAAGAGAATTCCTACAGATTTCACAAAATTATTAAACCACTCCTCGGGAATGAAGACCTGATCCATTGATGGGACTTGCATTTAGATCCCAGTTCTGCTGCTGCTGAAGGCAAAGGGAGCTGCCAAGGATCAGGCCCTGCAACACAAATGTTGCCTGTGGGAACTCCACGGCCAGTAGGAAAGAAAGTAATTTTTATTGGGTTGATTTTTTTTCCCCCGGCTCCATTATTTTACTGTGTGAAATCTTACAACATACAAAATGGCATGGGACAAATGCTCAGGTTCAACTATATAAAGGACCAATGGTATTTCTTTTCCATGTCATATCAAATTTAGGATTCAAAAGAATCATTGGATCATCTTAACTGTTCAGCAGGTAAGAGCCTTTATAACCACAAATTCTAGAACAGTAAAGAACTTTTTTTTTTTTTTTAACTTACTGAATAAAAATAAGTAATTTTTTTGCTTAAGTATGAAAAGTACTCTGGGAAAGTAAAGGCAAAAAAAGCCAATAGTAAGTTTTCTCTTTACTGTGTTGCAATAAGCAAAGCAAAGTTTTCAGAAGCAAAATAAATCATTCATTTAGTTTAAACAAATCAGAATGTAGGACCTCACACTTCAGCATCACATATGCATTCTGAAATGTCACAGTTTCATTCCCAACTAGCATTCAAGTATTTATGATCAATATCGGTAATTTCATTAATTGAACCAGGATATGAAAGTCATTAATTCCCTTCAATCAGTGCTTATATGCTAAATCCTTTTAAACCACAAGCTCATAGCAAAGGTCACCCACCAGTGCTGCAACACCTGTCAATGTTGATATGAAGACAGACTGAAATCTGGCCACTGCCACAAAGTTTTCAACCCAGGCGGTGGAACCAGCTTTTCGTGGTTCAAACAAACTGCTTTAAGGGCCTAATCCCAATGTCCTTGACAGCACTGAAAGGCTTTCTGCTCATTTTAATGGGCTTTGGATCAGCTCCCTAAGTGTCAGCTTCACGTCCCAAGGACCTCATCCATCTACCGCCTGGAAACCAGCGGAGGTTTTGCCTGGCTCCAACACTGAAAAAACGAGGGATATTTATTGAGCTGTGCAGAGAAGTTGCGCTCCAAGAACTCGACTGTTTCCCTCGGCTCCTGCTCCTTGAGCAGTGCGGCTGGCACTGTCCTGGGGGTGAGGCGGGGAAGGGATGTTGGCAGCCCCACGGGAAACCCACAGCCCCGCACGCCGCTCAGGACCGGGTGGAGCCCCCGCAAGCCTGGCAGGGCGTCCCGCGTGGGAGAGCTCCCTCCGGGCTGCGCGGGGGGACCGGGGCCAAGGCTCTGCCCCGCCGGCAGCGCCCCGCACTCACCGTGCGGGTGTCACTAGGGGGGGCTGCGGCTGTGGAAACCCGGTATTAACGCAAAGCCTTGCCCCCTCACCAGCCGCGCCTCCGGGCGTCCCGGCCGCTGGCCCCGAGCACCCAGCTCGCCGCCGTCCACACTGAGCTCTGCCGGGGGCCGCCCTCGGGGCTCCTGGCGCGGCGGTGCCCGGTCCCCCCGCAGGTTGCGGCGTGGAGATGTCGGGGTGCCAGCGGGGCTGCGGGGGGAGAGCCGGGACGAGCGCAGCGAAGGCGGCGCTCCCACAAGCCCCAAAAGCTGCCAGACACAGCCCTCCCGGGATGAGCCCTTTGTCCCCACAGAGAAGGGGCGGGGGAGCCCCGGCGGGGGCTGTACACACCTCCCCTGGTGGCTCGACGACTCCCGGCTCGGTTGGGGGCACGTACGAGCTTGAGAGACTATCCCCGGCGGCGAGTGGGAGCCTGACGGGGTTAAAGGCGGCGGCAAAACGATGAAAGATGCCGCAAACCCACCCGCAAGGGCGTGTGGCCCTCTCCCGGGTGGGTGCCCCACTCGCCGGCGGCGGGCCGGGCCCCGAGGGCAGCGGAAGAGCCCCGAGGGCAGCTCCTCGGCAGCGCCGCCTCGCCGTGCCCGGCCCGGGCTGCGCTGTCCGGCCCGCCGCCTGCCAGCACGGGCCCCGGCATTGGCTGAGGGTTCCCCCGGACCCCGGTGGCCAGAAATCCCTTTGGCCTTGCTGACAGCCCCTATGGGTCACTCTACAGGTTAAGGGAGCGACACCTAAACTCGATGGAAGCACATGGCACTGTTGGTGGGAGGAGAAGGAACCAAACCATTCCCCTACTTTAAAATTAGGGTCGCGGGTGATTTTTATTTTTTTTTATCCCCCTGGTTTAGGGAAAAAAAAAAAAACAAACTGTTGAGGATAAATTAAAACATGACTGATTTTTTTTCAATGAAGCCATATTTCTCCACAATGCAAAAGGATCTTTACATAACAACTGAAACTCAGAAGAAAAGCTAATTGGATTAAGTCCTCTGAAAGGGAGGTTAAGGTATCTGAATAAGACAACTGCAAAGCTCCACTTTTCTAGCCATCTGTTTAGCAAGACTAAAGTGTTTTCTGATTAATATTATCTTAATCAATCAAGTTGCCATTTATTATAACCATACTGAAATTAAGAACCGAATAGTACAGAGGTTCAACCCGAGAATGGACTATTCTTAAAGGAGAAATAGAAAACACAGGGTTGCCTTTTTTTTTTTTTTTCCTTCTGTTAAGTTTGATTTTTTTCTTTCCCTAGAGATCCGTTCCTCTCGACAACGAGATGTTGCTGGCCTTGCCCTCAACCCCGTCTCGGCAGTGCCGCCGGACAGGAGGGCAACTTTCTTTAACACTCTACTAGCTCCTTCACACGTTCTGACCCGAACACAACGATTCCTTCCCCGCCAAACACTTGCTCCCCGGCACAGCCCGCCAGGGTTTTGTCCCGGGGCCCCCGCAGTAAATGTGGCCCAAACCCGGCTGCTGTCGCCGGCGGCCAGCGAGGGGCCGTGCCCACCCGGTGCGTGGAGCGCCCGCGTCGAGACCACTGCAGGAACAGCCGAGCAGGGTCGGCCAACTCCTTCTCGCTTTTCCCTCTTGTTTTTAAACAATATTTAAACTAAACAAAACGCCCATCGGGCAGCTTTGGAAGCGAGAGATGGGAAAGCTTCGTGGCGGCAGGGAGTGAGGCGGTTCCGAGGCCGGGGCTGCCCTGCTCTTTTGCCACTTGCCATGTCCCGACCCGCACCGGCTACACTGGCACGGCGCCGGCAGCAGTGGAGGAGCCGGGACGGAGCAGGGGACAGAACGCAGCCCTCCGAGGCCGTCGGGGAGGCGCGGAGGGGACCTGATGGCCCTGTGGGGCACGGCAGCCCAGCTCTCCGCTCGCTGGTCACCTCTCCCCCGGGCACGGCAGTCACAGCCGGCGCAGTGACTGCAGGAGGGGACCGGGCAAATGGGGAACGGGCAGCGCGGGGGCCGTCCCTAAACTGCGAGGTGTCCGCCTGGGAAACGCCTGGGCAGGCAGGCAGAGACGGAGTGAGGGAGGAAAGGAAGGAGGGGGTGCTTTCCTGAAAACCTCAAAGGCTACTGTGGCGGCCCCCCGGCCCCCACTGCACTCCGGGGCTGCGCTCCGGGCACCGCGGAGCGTTTGCGGGCACTGGGAACCGCGGGAGCACGGGCAGGGCGGCGGGAGAGCAGGACCCGCGGTTTCGGGAGGCTGCCGGCTGACAGCCGCGCTGGGAAGACCTAGGCCTGGGCCCTGCTCCGGGCAGGGCCGGCACCCGCCGCCCCACGTCCCACGCCGCCGCCCCCGGGCCGGGCAGGGCGACAGAGGCGGCCGTCGGATGGCGAGGCACGGACTGCGGCCCTCGGGGCCGATGGCCCCTCCACTAAGGCCATTCCCGTCGCCTCCCGCCGGGGCTTCTCCCCTTTGGAGGAGCTCGCTGGTGGGACTCTAGCCGCCTTTCTCCCGTCCGGTTACGGGACTGGCCAGGGCATCCTTTAGGGGTGCGGGGAGAGAGACCCACCCTGCCCTTCCCCAGACTCCCTTCCCTCCAAACTGGCCCAGCCTCGGCTCTGTCCGCAGCACAAGACGACCTCGGTGCTTGGCTCACCCTAACCCACCGACCATCTTCCCTAGTAAACCTCGTTCTCGCCCCTCCGAAAGGCTCTGCTCCAACCTAAGTGAGCACGTAGAACTAGATGAGGACGTGCAATTAGTTTGCCGGCTGGCAGCCTATGAAGAAGGCGGGGGGGAGAAAAA
>VXAU01002247.1:95250-143924 GCA_013399695.1 Formicarius rufipectus
ACAAAAACCACAACAAAACCCAACAAAACCACCAACCCCACACAGCAAAACAAGCGGCGAGGTTGTTAAAGGGGAAGTCCGGCGTTCCGCAGTGCCTTCTCATCCCCAGGCGAGCCGGCGGGGCACCTCGGCCCCGGCGGGCGGGGGCGGCCTGTGCGCACCCCCCGGCCGAGTTTTGGCGAGAGGCCTCCAGTGTGCACGAAGAGGAGACCGATAAAAATAATAGCGGAGAGAGACATGCAAAAACCACGGCCGGCGGAGAAGCCCCCACTCCAGCTCTGTCCGCCGCGGGCACTTGTCGGGCGAGGCGGGAGCAAGGCGCGGGGAGGCTGATGCTTCTGCCTCCCTCTGCCCACCCCCCTCCACACCAAAACCCAACTCCAGCCCAAAGCAAGGGCTCTGCGCTTTCTCGGAGGACAACTTCCACCTCTCCCTTCCCTCCACCACCCGTGTGCCGCCGCGCTGGCCCTGCTCCCGGCGGCACCGCACCGGGGCCCCGACGGGGCGGGCACGGTCCCACCGTCTCCCCTCGACGGCGCGACCCGCAGTTCCTGCTGCTGCTGCTCTGGCCTTCTCCGCCGGGTCCCATAGCCCCTGCCCCGGGCTCCTGGGCCACCTGCTGCCTCCCCCGTGGGGCCTCGACCCGCCCTCCTCCCTCACACCTGCCGGCACTGGGACCAGCAGCCCTCGGGACACGCTCAGCTCCACCGCTAAACCCTGCAGGCCCTGCGGTATGAGCTAGGATATTTTGGATTGTCATCCGCCAAAATGGAGACTTTTCCCCACCTTTCTGGTTTTTCCCCTTTCTCTTCCCCACAAGGCTTTACCGTGGAGGGTGCAAGCCCTAAGGGGAGCCCGAGGGTGAGCCCTGGGCCATGTGGGGAGGCAGAAGCCCCACAAAACCGTGAGCGGTATTTTAGTCTTCGAGCAGGGATCGTTTCCGAGGGGTTTTGAAATTAGCGTGAGCTTTAAAAACAGGGAGACGCTGCCGGGGCCGTTTGTACGCGGGGAGTTACCTGGTGCCCGCATGAGTTCCAGGGGTTGGTCAGAGCCCTCGGGGCGCGCAGGAGCCCGCGGGTACTTGCCAGCCCTCCCGGGCACGGGGCGGTGGCCGAGGGAGGCAGCGGCTTCTGGAAATGCACAACACCTGCTGCGGCAGCCGCAGGGGCTCCATCATAGACACTCACCCCACGCTTATGGAAATTCGGCGCTCACCGGTGTAAAGCTTCAGAAAGCGGCTCCCGAGCTGCTGGTGTTCCACACATGAGCAAAATGAAAATGCAGAATTTGTGAGTATCTGGATATATTCTTTCTGGGGGCAATGAGAAGGATGGGATTTAGCACAGCCTGGCTGTCTAGAGGCTTGGACTGTTCTTTGACATGTTGCAAAGGTGTGTGTTCTCTGTCGGGGATGATGTGTGGGCAGCAGCACTTCTGTTAGACCACAGGTACTTGTTGCAGTGTGTTTACCCACTGCCTCTCCAGGTTAGTTCTGTCTTCACATTCTTGTGGAATACATCAATGCTGTTGCCATCCTGCTTAGCTAACCTGCCTTCAGTGCCTCAGATCGCCACGGTGTACTTCCATAACTCCGATTATTGTTTCTTGTTTGGGTTTTGCTTACCTGTTTAAAAAGAATCTTATGCTTCTTGATATCTCACGTGACACTCATTAAAAAGTACTTATTTCCTTTGAAAACACGGAGCATCTCCTGTGCTGCAGGCTGAAAGTCACTAGCTTTTTTTTTTTTTTTTTTTTTTTTAAATACATGTAAGTTGCAGGATTCAGTTTGACACAATGGGCAGGTTTCTGCAAGGATGCAAAATGTATACAACTGGGAATTTTCTGCCTACACAGAACGTCTACAAGCCAGAAAATATACAGAGATTAACCCTACACTGTATCAGCTGATGCATTTTTAGTGGAGAGGGACTCTGTTATTGTGAAAACAACACCACCTTTATTCAAGAAAGAATACAAACTTGTGCTGGTGCATGGCGGGAAGAGCAGGGTCATCAAGGGAACAGAAGACACATTCCAGGTTGCTGAACAACTGGATGTGAAGCTGACATACCCTTTTACATGACCGACTGATAATGAATTTCTTTTGATGGTTTAGCAAAGCAGAGGCAGAGTGGAAGTATGTCAGTTCATACCAACTTATCATTCAGATACTTTGAGATCTTTCAGAAAAGCACATTTATAGCACTGTCTTCCACTCTGCAGTTGACTGTGCCAGTAGACTGTGACCACACAAACTTCTTTTGCCATAAAAAGCACCTCATGCTGGTACCAAACTATGAATATCCGTACAAAACCCTTAACAAATATTTTGCAGGAAAACCCCAAGAAAAGCATTTTCAACAAAAGAAAACTATTGGTGCAGGAACAAAAAGGTATAAACTGTTATCTATTGGTTTAGATAAGTCTATTTCAAGGCAACATGAGGCTGAAGTTCTACCAAAGTTTTCCCATAGACTGTGAAGGATGAGATCCTACATTAATTGTAGGAATGGATATAAAATGCTTGAGAAAGTAGTCACGTAAAATAGTTCTCTGCAATACCAGGGATCTGAGTTCAGTGACTCAGGGGATCCTTCTGGATCTGATGTAACTCTGCACAGACTGTAAGATTGCTGGCAACAGCCAAACACACAGTGACACTTCATTATTTTAGCAGTGGCTGCAGTCTGTGAATGGTTCCATATTTTCTTGTCTGAGCCAGCAGCCTCCTCCTCTCAGTATGAACCCACATTTCTATCCACCCTCTTTCCCAGCTCTATTCCCCTGTTTCAGCTATCTTCATCTACTGAGCAAATCCTGTGGAACAAACAGAGAAGGATCTTGTTGCTCTACAGGCTTCTCTTTCCCACTTACTCATCTTTATTACCAGAACAGGAAATGTTAACTTTATATTACATATATTAACACCCCTGAGGAAGCTATACGTATAGGTGAAGGACAGGATATGGAGTAAGGTGACAGATGACTTCTAGAATCAACTCTATGCATGTGCTTGGGCAACATGATGCTGACAGATGCAGGAACTAGAAGAGGAACATCAAAAGGCTGCCTATGTAACCATGTGCACCAATTCCTTCAAAAGGCTTTAATTGACACAAGCACCACACGAAACTGGCTAGTGCAGGCACATATGCAGGTATCTGGGAGAAAATGAGCAGAAGAGCAGAGGCATGCAAATGATGGATCGCACATGCACTAGGCAGGGGGCACCTTCCTTTTATTTGAAAGAAAAGTAACCTGAATTGCGGCTGCTTTGCTTAGCTGTAGACATGTCTGAAGCCAAGTTTTCTTGAAGGTGAGCACAGGTCAGCCTTAAATGATCTTCTCTTATCAATGCTTATGAAAGGTATTTTACTCAGGCCGAGTTCCCAGGTTTATGAAGCAGTGAAGTGCCAATGCTGCCAAAAGGGATCAGTGGAAATAACTCGTTCACACTGGCCACTAGTCAGTTTGCACAGAAGAATGGAATTTACTCTTCTGGGTAGTACCAGTGTCCACAGGCGTTAAGAAGAAACCCTGCTCCCAGGGCTGCTGCCCAGAACACTCGCTCTGGGAGACACTTGCTTACTTGAGTAGGAAAAAAGGTCAAGCAGGCATCGATTTCGGAGCTTACACCAGATTTTGCTGGCTTTTGTTGTGTGTGGCTGGTACTAGTTACTAGAGGATTTGTACTGTGTGTTGGAAGAAGAGCCAGACCTAAAAGCTGTTATAGACAACAGACATAGAAGAGATCCATTCCAGACTGCATCTCAGCTGCCGAACAACTGGACGTGAAGCTGTCATATCCTTTTGGATGATCAACTGATAATGAGCGTCTTTAGATCTGCCTGGAGCACGGAGAATTACCTTCAGTGCCTACCTTTGATTGGCAAGGGGAGGCCTGAATGCAGAATTTAACTTTCCGACTTACTAGGAGTTCGAGGGAAAACTGTTTTCATTATTAGAACATAATTTTATCAAGCAAACATTTACTATTTAGCACACTGTTTTCTTTCATAGTTTTTGAGTTATTTTTCTATTTATAATGTCTTATTGTCGAGTAGACAATAACTACCATGCACTGTCTGGAATAGTAAAGCATATGCATAGGTCAAGTAGCTCCCCAAAACTCAAGCTAGTGAAAGACAAAGGCTCTGCTGAAGTTAGCAGCAGGGAATTGCTTTTGACTTGGAACTAACATTCTACTTATATACTGACTGGGAGGAGGGGACAAGGACATACACAATGAAGTTATTGGAATGAAATATGTGGCCAGTGGAACCACTTCAGAGGTACCTGCCTCAGGAAACACACCAGTAAAGGGGTAAATTCAATTAGGAGAAGTAGACAGATGTTTTGTCTTTTTTTTTTTTTTTTTTTTTTTTTTTTCCCCCCCAGCAGTGAGATGCCAGGAGCAATGGGTAGCTCAGGTAGCTTGGAAGGATTTTTCAGAAGATGGAACAAAGGCCTAAGTCCATTTGCTGGGGAGACAACAAAAAGTATTTGCTGTTGATTTTGAGACTGGAATAGAATAAAGCCATATAAACTGCTTTTTAAATATTCTAACTTCAAAAATTCTCTGTATTGGCTCTGACTCTGGTTTGGAGAGTTTAACTGAGAGTTCTGGTGTTCTGGGATGTATGCTTATCTGTATGGAAGGTAGGGAGTGTATTTGCCTCCTAGGTTCATATGATGAGTTCTTAAATGACTGCTGAGAGGCAGAACTGATTCATGCAGTCTTTGCTGACAGAAAGCAGAGTCTGACTGGCATCACATACCCAGGGCAGAGTAAGATTGACAAAGTAGTTGTCCTTACTCCTGCATCTCTCTACTTCTTCCCCACCAAAAAAAAATAACTCCCCCACTGAAAGAACTTCCCAAAGAAAAGAGTTCCTCCACTGAAACTGGTGTGTCCATACTGAGATGGAAACATTTCATAAAAAGAATGGACTGAAGTCAGAAGTTGTGTTCAAGCATGCTCAAGTTTCTAGCACAATTTAGGTCAAAAACATGGACCCATTTTCTGGGCTTCTGAGCCTTAGACACAGAAACTGAATCCGCATCCTCACCGTGCCTTGCACACGTTAAGCCTCCCAGCACTGATCCAGATAATAGCAAAGAGTCACCATCTGGCTGGATTTTACGGTTTGATGAAGTGCTCAGTTTTAAGGCAAGCACGTGTCTGGCACCTGGGGACCATGGAGCCCTGATCCCAGTTCTGGCACAGTCTTTCTGTGGCCCTGGGCAAGTCACGTCCTCTTCAGAGGCGGGAATTCATCAAGTGCCCCATGGCCCTGCTGAAATGGCAACGGGCTTTAAAACAATCCTCAGCTCTACCGGGAGGAGAGGCCAGCTCGAGGGGCCTCTCAGCAGCATTAAGCCAGCTCTGTGCCACAGCTCCTGAGGTGCCTGTGCTGGGACATGGCTGAGGAAGGTCCTGTGGGGCACTGTGGGAGGGCTGCAAGCCAGGTAGGTTGTTTCAAGGCTTGTGTTCCATTACACTAGGGCCATCCTTGTCCTCAGGAGCTTCGAGGCAGAGAAAAGTACAGGTACATTTTCAGCCCCTCTAGTTTGGTTTTATAGCTGTATGACGCCAACTATTCTTGCTGTCAGGCTTTACAGGTGTGGCCTGAGGACTTGGAAATCCATTTTTGGATGCACAGCACTACTCATTAGTTTGCCATTTCTTATCACTAAACAATGAGATATTCTTCAGTCTTTATAGGCTTTTAATTATGATGTACTCCCCTTTTGCTATAAACCACAGATATTTTTCTATTTACCATTAGCAAACATGAGAAATGGCATCGATTTCTCATCATCATGGGTCTATGTTTTTCATTGGTTTTCCTCCCTGTTTAAGCAAGAAGTAAGGAGCCCAAAGAATTAAACTCTCTTTGAGGCACATTGAAGTTTGTTAGAAAGATAAGGACATCACAAACAAAGCCAATTGTGCTTGGTGCTTTACTTCCCACATCTTAAAATTATTACATCTCAGTATGCCTGTATCTCATATTATATCCTCTCTGAATGCCAAAATGGTCCAATCTGGTTTCATTTTTCTTTATAGTTTGTTTTTCTAGTTTCTATGTTTGGATATATTTACCTTAAAGAAAAAAAAAAAAGGTAAAAAACTTGTGTTGAGTAAATGATTTGAAGTGAAGCTGTTTTTCTGAACTCTAAACAAGTGACCTACCTTGCTCACAGTTCCAGAACTGGCCAAAGGCCCTGTGCTTTGCTCTGCCCAATTGCATTCTGTAGCCCAGCCCCGGCTTCATTCTGTTTCTCACAACCAAAAATAGGGCTGGACAGCTACAGTATTCAATAGGGTACACAGCATTTTATCTTTACCTGCAAAGTAAATAGCAACTTAAATATACTGTATGCAGTTAGGTATCTTTTCTCACAGCAGCACACACCTCTGGCTTATATCAGAAAGCGGACTGTACTCAGCATTTCAGCTGGGATTAATGCTCATGACCTTCATGCTGAATAGCATTTCTAGGAAGCCTCTCCTGGACACTATATACAAACAAGGAATAAAGAAGTTGCAGTGGAATGAAAACTTCACAGTAGTTTTCTAGCCACAGCTCCTTATGCTAAAGCCTTCAGATTTTGTCAGGTGGTGTTCAGAATATCATATCTAATTTGTGAGTTAGACAGAGGCATGGCAGCATTGATTTGGGCAAGTCTAGCTATGGCAGTACAGCTGCGAGCTGCATAAGACCTCTTTGTGAATGCATTCATGGTATAAAGAGAGGGGGGAGGGGAGATCGTCTGGTAAGATAATTCAAAGGGCTGCAGAGATGAGGCTCACCAGAGGAGAGTAGTGTGACAGCTCTGGGGTTCCAAGAATGTATTTTACCTTGTCAGATCAGGAAACATGATTTTTCCTGACTGCAGTAAGATTCCTTCCTTGAATTGCTGCTTTGACCATCCATATTCTAGCAATCTGTAGCTGTTCCATTTCTGCTGCTGGTTTTGTAATGCTTACACCATTGCCAAGAGTTTACTTGTAGGTGTCTTACTATGATGAACATAGGCAGCTTCTTAGAAAGAGACAAAAAGTAAAAATCAGAGTTCCAACCTAAATCTGCAATCAAATAAGCCACTCATGTATAGATAGGCCTAGGTTAGGCTGCAATGATGTGCACATAGAACCAACGGAGGCATCCCCTACATCAGTTGATAGTGGGTGACCCTCACTGACTGTGCAACATGTCTAGTTTCTGTGTTCTACTGGATCCATCATTCTTAAGGCTGCCCCTTTCTTCCTCAACTTCAGCTATTAGAGAGAATTTCCTTCAGCCTCACAAAACCATTCATCCCCATGTTTACATCAGCTTGAGGTAAACTAGCTGCAAGATTCCCCCTCAAGTCCACACACAGACCTGTTCTCAGTGGGGTTACCCCAACACTCATTTGCTCCTACTCCACCTCTGCTTCATCTTATTAAGTTTTCATAGGTGTAGTTGTATACTCTGACCAGTCTTTCATGCCCTGTAGCTCTGACCACCCAACCTGGGAGACCACTTAAGAGAGGACTAGCAAGCAAGAATCCTCAGTGAGGTTTCCTTGGTGCAGGCCAGCACACAGCCTTAGAGGCTCACTCCCTCTGCTGGTGCTCCTGAGCTGCAGCTGGACCACCACAGGCACCAAAGCACAGGTTGTTCATGTAGTTTGGGCTTGTGGTTAACCTCTTCCTACAGTTGGAAGCAGTATGTCATTGTCTTATAACTCTTTGTAAATAACTCTGAGCTATTCAGATCTTGGCAGAGGTGCTTCAAGAGCTTTTCCAATCCAAATGCACTGTGTTGACATCTGTGTTGTCATTAGTCCAATTGCAAATAAAAAGAAAAAAAAAAAAGAAGAAAAGTAGAATCTATTTGTTCAGACTTGATTTTTAAGACCAAGCACAAAATTGCTAGTTTAAGCATTTTGGTGTAAGTTTAAAAAAGCAGGTTTACTCACATTGATGCTGATCTGTGTTCCTTGAACAGCAGCAACGTGACTGCATGAACAGTGTCAGGATCAACAGGATTGCCAGGATTGGTATGCACAATTCAGCCATATGAGGAGCCAAAGAGCAATTCAGGACTTTAAGATCACAGGTAGTGTTCTGTATCCTCACTGATCCAGAGTGCTGCTTTTCACTGAAGCACATGAACATGCACAGACTTCATCTGGACTTCAGTGAGACCACTCCTTTGCTTAAAAAGTTAACTGCAAGCTTTACTGAGTAAAGGCTCAAGTGAGTTTAGCGTACTAAGTAACTCTTAGTTCATCCACTGCTTTAGTTCTAGCCCTTAGATCTCATGAAAAAATTCAGCTGCTCCTCTTCTAAATCTTTTCAGGTAATTTAAACCTGCTTCACGGTCAATGAAGGATTTCCTGTTCTTCATATCTTTGGGGTTTTTTTTTTATTCTTAAAAATTAGCTAGGTCCGTATTTTAAAAAAGTTCTAAAGTCCTATGACAAAATACATCATTACCCAGTGTTTGCAGGCTGACTTTTCAGGGCTTCGAGCCACTGTATTATCAAATCTACTACACTCAATAGGAACTGAATGGGTATTTGTAAGCTGTATTGTGCACTTTGTACATATGCGGTGACCTCCTCCCTTGAGCTTCATGGAAACTGCATGCATTTCACTGGAAGTACATTACCTCTACAATCACACCACTGCTTGCACACAAATGCACCTGCACATGGAAATTTCACTGAAAAACATCTGATCTGACGGTCTCGAGAAAGTAGTTTAATTTCTCTAAACTTGACACTACCTAAGAAAATTTTAATGCTCTAAAAAAAAGCTTGAGAAGTAGGAAAATGGTTTACATATTATAAGGCTTTACCATCCTCACACAACTATCAACATACTTACCCAGTATTATTTAAAACATTTATTGGTTTTTCATATTACACTGGTCTGGAAAACATTTTTACCTTCTATGAATAATATGTATTATTTAGCTCAGTTTGAGCCCTAGTCCAGCAAGGAACTTTTCAAAAGCAAGCACAGGATTGTTTGAAGTGATCCAAGTGATTTGCTGGATCATGGCCTTATTCCATAACTCCCACATGTCCTGTTCACAACTAAGCAAGGCTTTTGGAACCACTCCTAGTGTACTGTACTGATGGATTCTTCCATGTCAATTTAAATATGGGAAAGACATTCAAGAAAGGGTTCTTACTGTCTTGCACCTCTCTTCTACCCACTCAGGTTTTAGAGTTATTCTTGTTCACCAAAAATCCCTCCCAGTTATATATGCTAGATTTCAATTCTTCAGGTATGTTTTCCCATCTTTTTCATCTTGTTCATTCATTGTACTTCGCTAGTTTTAGCCTAGGTATGATGTTCATTGACTGCAGTTCTTGGAATAAGAGTTTACAGGCATAAGGTATGCGCAGGGAAGACACATGACACGATGACTTGCAGTAGTGGCACCTAGGGAAACAAATAAAAAGAAAGTCAGAGTGGTCCATAAATTAATTTCTGCAGAAAACAATTGCCACCAGACACTGGTTTCTTTGCCCACCTGCATTTAAACACTGGCCTCAGTCCTAGAATGCACCAAATGCTTGAGACATATTTTAGCACTTAAGTCATCACTTTAAACCCTTCAATTATGTGACTGAAATCAACAGGGGCTTAATGTTAAACTTGCACTTTTCTTGGAGATTTCACAATGCTCAGGAGCTAACAGGACTGACTTCTACTTCTTCACCACTCACATAACTGTCAACACAAATTCAGCATTGCATAATGATGGGATGGAGGTGAACAAAGCTAAGTGTTTCTGAAGAAATGGTTAATGGTCTGGTTTCTGTCATATATAGGTCACAAAAAGATGCAGAAAGAAAGAAGGTTCTTTATATGCAATTTTAACCTATAATGTCTCAAATAATTTCACTTTCCAGAAAAGAGGTACCTCTCATCTTACATCTGTGTGAATAGCCAAAGCTTTAGTCAAGACAGAAAACCAGTAAAACTGCTTTAACACATATTTTTTGGGCTCTTTGCTCAAATAACGATCTTAAAATGCTGGAGGAAAGGGATTTTTTTTTTTTTGTCATATAGATATAAACCTGACTTCATAAAAAATATATAGGCTAGTCAGTCTGCCATCTTTGCAGTACTGGGACTCATTCAGTGGGGGCAGAAATTGTTTAAATTATTTAATTTCTTACTCTGTGTATACACAAAGGAGGTTAAAATATGTCTTATAAATATAATTTCCCAACCTTCCTAGTTCCTCATTCCCCTTATATTCCATATTCTGGTTTTGGAGAATTGAGAAAGCCAGTTCTGTGGGGATACAGAGTGATTTAGCACTTCCTAATAGCCTAACAAAGCTCTTTTTTTTGTTCCTGTGTTTCAAATTCCTATGTCTGGTAGGAAGTCACAACAGTTTGAAGATCCAATTAAGGAAGAATTAGCAAAACTACAGGTTTCTGTGGTATGGAATGAGGTTGAGTCAACATGTACAATAAAGCCAATGTGTAGTCAGTTCTTTCTGTTACCAATGAACAACTTGACTTAGACCATGTGAAAGTCAGTGGGGACAGGTCCAATAAAGTTGATAAAGTTCTTGGTTATGAGGGTTGGCATTAGTTTTCCAGTTACTTTTTCAGAATCTGAAACTTCTTTTACAAAGAGGCTTTATGAACATGTTGAAGAGTTATTTTCCAAGAGTGCAGTTGCCTTGACTTTCACATGGGGTGCTTTTTTCTTTTTCTTTAAACCAAGAAAGCTTTTAACCAATGGTATGGAAGCTTAAATTACATTTCTGCAGTCTGTGATGAGGAATTAAGTTTATTCTCAATAATTGCTTTGGCTTTGTCTAAATCTGACTGTAGGCAGTAAGAAGGTAATAGACTGAATTAGGTGTTTCACTGGAATGTGCTTCTCCTGTAGACAGTTACATAAGACAAACGTAAGGATGCCTTTAAAACAGAATAGATGTCAACTGCAGGTTTGTAACTGCTCCCTTAATCCACGTTTATAGGGACAGGTACATTTTTTTGGTGTGAGGAAGTGACCTAACAGGAGCTGTTCCCTGATGATTACAAGCAAGCAGTTCCTCTCCACAGGAACAGCCTTGCATGCCTGATGAGACACAACTCTTATGCTATGAAGAGATGCCTGGCATCTGATCACAGCTCTAGGGACTGAGGAGCAGCCACTGCTCACTACACCCAAGCCCAAAGCTTCCCCATTCTGGGCCTGTGTTGTACTTGGATGGGGACCACCCAGAAAGGTTAAGGTGCAGTAAGCACAAAACTGTGTCAAACAGAAACACCATTTGGTACTAGAACTGATAATAAGCTGGCAAGGAAAAAGCAACTATTCCAAGAACAAAATTCTTCTTCATGTATATTTTAAAATGCTCACACTCTGGGGATCAGAATAACTCCTCAATGTATCATCAAAAAAGGAACAAATTCTGTCACTGCCACAACAGCCTCCTTCCCCGTGAAAATACCAGTTCAGGCCCCAATGCTGATGCACTGTTACTGTCTTGCAGAAAAACACACCCAGTGGCTAGTCCTTGTCTGAAGGGAAGGCTCATCTTCCCTAAGACAAGTGCCCTTAATGCAAGGCACCAGACAATGTTTCTGAAAGGTTTCTTGCAGCAAATGTCTTATTAATGCCAGAGTCACTGAAAAGGCCCGCTTGGAAGTTTCTCCTAATGACTTGGTCTCTACTGTGATGCTCATTATAGGGCCACTTGCTTCAGCTACTACTGGTAGACACAGCATATAATTTAGCAGACACTTCCTCTTATTGATTACTCTCACACATCAGACAGCTTTTCACAGAATCAGATTGCAAGAACGTCTGGCTCTGTCTGACACGTAGTTTCTTTCACAGTTATTTAAAGAGTTACTAAACTTTGCTACAAACTTCAAAAACTGAAATGTATTAACAAAACCTTACAAATAAAATGTAATATTTTTTCTAAAGTTCAAATCCCTAAGTTTCTTAAAGGCACCCTCACTTCCTGTGGACTCCAAAAATCTTCAAGGACTGCTGTGAAAGTCAAGGTCTTATTAAAAAAATAATTGAGATACATCTGCACGTGAGGCTTTTTTAAGACAACACTTCACATTCTTAGATGTGGTTGGTTGGTTGACTTATGGCATGTCCCTCCTTTCACACAAGTTCCTTCAACTGTTATTTGCATTGCAGTAGTTTTAAGAGACCTGGGTCAGAAAAAGGTCGCAGTTCTTACATACAGTGAACACACACTCAAGAAAACAGGGCTCTCAAAACCAGTTATCACACAAAATCCAGCAGGGCCATGCCCAATTAAAAAATCACCAACCACAACAGCATGCAGAGAGTACATCTCTCCTCTGGATTATATGTGTTTACCCAACTCTGTCTGAACCTCTGCTCCAAGAGGAGCAGAACTGCTGCTGTTAGCAGAGATGTGCTGCCTGGTTCCTGGCCAGAAGCTACATGCTTCAGCAGAATGGTCTGACCAAGGGCAGAAACAGTAGCTCTCACTTTTACACATCTACAAACTGAGAACACACCTTACTTTCCTACTTGATGGAAAAACCCCTCTTGAAGCATTGAAATGAATAAAGTTCAATTTCCTGCCTCCTCCAATAGATAGATAATGATATCCAAGATGTGGTAAGTTTCCAACAATGTTCTTTTGAGGTGTTTAGAATTGAACCCTTTTCCTCCTCCTTCTAATTCTCCATCTTTTTCCACCCTAAATCTTAGTGTAACTTAAGTTGAACTCAATTTATGTTTTCCTTCCCAGACATGGGATTCCAGGTCACCTATTTTTGCAAATCTTGCAGAAATGTTGTATCTCAAATTCTTACTGATCTCCTAAGTCTGTTTTTCTGCCCGGCTAAAACAAAACCAAGCTAAAGCAAAACATTTTCCTCACCTTTAAAGAACATAACCAGAACTTTGCCTATCTTCTAAAAACAGTGGTGTATTTCCAACATACTACAGGGCAACTTGACATCTAGCATCTCAAAACTGCAGAAGAGAAAAGATGGCTAAAGCAAAGCCCATAGTGTTACACATGGTGAGCTCCACATAACTTTGATATCCAGTTTTATGCTTCCCCTACTTGAAAAAAATTTCTTGTTGGAGGTGAACTCAGTAGTGGCTTAGGTCATAGAATAAGACAACAAGACCATTACTAGTCTAGAGAGAAGTTTCTTAGGGACAAGACAGAAGCCAGCTGAATTTCAAACAGACAGTTGATTGTCTTCAAGTTTCATGGGACTGGTGCACTTGTCTGATGCTTTGAGGAGGAACTCCTTGTTTTACAAGACTACGTAAGGCATTTGGGAGGGGCACAGCATATGCATGGGATTATGAACTCCATAGCTAGAGAACAAGAAAGCAGAGGATGTTGCTTTCTTCACCTGTTATTCTGTGCCTACTCCCTCTCTTCAGCCTTGAGAAGTTTGATAGGTGGTTGTACCATGGAGATGTGTGACTAGCCCAGCTAGTCACCTCATTTCTGATGACAGAAAAGTCAAGTACATTGACACAGCTACTTTCCCCTTTTCAAAAAATAGGTGATATACAGGATTGGGCATTTGATAATCCCTTGCAAGGGTGGGATGGAAGGTCAGCAGACATACTGAAAGGAACCTTTCCCACAAGCACAGCTGGCTATGGAAGAGAATACCAGTGCTCCCACAACAGGACAGATCCCTGGCCCCTTGACTACACCCACAATTTAGTACTAACTTCAATCAGACCACAACAAAGAGCCAACCCCTCTCACCAATTTTCCAAACACCAATTTAGAACATTGACACTGCTTTTGATTAAGATGTATGGAACTGTTGACTGGTGTCTGTGAGGACTTGCAAACTGACAAACACCATAATCAAGGGCAGGTTCTGTTGTATAGAGACACATTTACTGTGTACCACCTGAAAACTTACCAGCCAGAGTACCCCAGCAAGCCACACTGTCCACAAACATCCACTTCAAAGGCATCACTTGAAATCATCAGTCTCTCCAATAAAAGCATGCTGGCTCCATAACCTATCAAACAATCTCGCTCCATCTCTCCAAGACGTAAACCACCATCACGAGATCGACCTTCAGTGGGTTGCCTTTGAAATAAATATTTGAAAAAATATAAGTTTTCCAGAACATGCATTCTATGACTCTAGGAATGCCTATCTTCAAGCTACAGGAACAGTACAAGATCAATGGACAAGAGCATTCTACAAACCAGAGCTGTTGATCTCACATATGTGTTTTCCTGCACTAGCAACAGTAGTTTAGTTCTGTGAATGGCAACTGCAGCATCAGGCCACAGCTCTTTACCTCACAGAATGTAGCTAAGGAAAACAAGAAGAGATAGAACAGTACCCAAGACAATCTGGACACAGATTTGGCACTCTTTTTTGATGGGATATTCATTACAGTTTGTAACTAAATAATGAAACAATATTCACCAGCTAATAAATCGATCGTCAACCTCATGTTTCAGCTGAACTACAGCTAAGCCTAAAATCTTAAAATAAAAATGTTTTGGATCTGGAAGAGAATACTAAAATAAATCAGCAAACAAGTAGTACACATATTGCTTACTCATTGAAATCATACTATTTTTATTTCCTAAGTAATAGTTATCCATTTTTTTTTCATGTATGGTTAATAGACTGATTTTTGTATTGTATACAGTCCTTCTTTTCTAGTTCCTCAACACAAGTCAAACTTTTACTTACTATTTGGGAAGATTCCCTGTCCTTATAGTGCTAGAGGAAAGTTTTAAGTAAGCAAAGTAGATACTAAAGATGTTCAGGTAAAAAGGTAAGGTACAATGTATTATTTAACACAAAGATTCCTTAAGCCTTTTTATTTTTGTTGGACAAAGTCAACACTTTTAATCTCTTGTTTGTCATACACCAATTTTGTGCATTTTCAGTTCTACTCTCACGTACTAGCACAATACTGTAGTACTTAAGCTATAAATATTAGAGGAAACTATGAAGCAAAACCAATCCTAAATTCCTGAAGCACTAATATATTGTCTTAAATGTATTTAATATATATTTATTAAATATTTCCATCTTAGTATATACCCTGAAACATGACAGGAAAGAGAAGAAATTTTAAAAATGAGACTTAACTGCTCAGTGAAACCTCATATTTGCATGCTGCTTCTGATGCCTGTAGCAGTGCACTTCACACAGAATATTCAGTGACAGATCTAGCCTATAACTTTTGGAGTATATTTTGCTTACATTTTTTCAAACAACTGAATTTGTTAATCATACTAAAGATATTAAAAAAAGGTTTTGCCATCTTATTGCAACTCAGAGAAAACAATTTACAAAAGCCTTCAATATCTAATAATCTTTTGGAACAAGTTAAAAATATACTTAACTACCAGATCAAAATATCTTCTAAAGATACAAGTTATATTTGTTTTTAGGGGGAAGCAGTTTCTCTTACTTTGACCACACTGAAACCTTAAAACTAATCCGCTTGTAATTCAAATTGTCCTTTTCATTCATATAACCTTCTGTTTTTCCCTCTGTTGGGAGAATGGATAGAAGTTGTTTACATCCTGATTAAACTCTGCAGGGCCCTCTCCCCAGATGATGGCACCATCACTGTTCAGATGTGTTTTAAAGGACTAACCCTGTGGTGAATGCAGTTTCTCTTCTGAAGTCCCAAGAGGCAGATTAGAGAAACAGTTTGGACCTCCAACGATACAGGCATTTACTCTGGTGCTAGAAGTGTCTGAGTTCTTTTTGCAAACTGACCTTTATAAAAGAAGTTTCAGTAGATGCTGTTCTACAGGATAAAATGACAAAATAGCTTTATAAATGTGAGCCCAAATAAAGTATCAATCCAACTATGGGAGGATAAAAAGTTATGAAAATGAAACATAGTGTCTCAACTCCATGGGTTGATATGCCACAGGTTTTCTAACACACAGGATGAAGAATTTCTAGGGCAGAAATTCCATTAAAAATACAAAAAAGCCTCTAAAACAAAAAAGAACCAAACCAACTTCAACATCAAGCTCTTAAGTGTTTCACTCCCACTGTTAGTATGACCTCATTAAAAGAAAGCTAAACAAAAACCTCCCTTTTTAAAAAGTAGTTTTTTTAAGTACCAAAAATTTCAGTAATCAGATTGGGTCTTTGAAAGGACTCTATGTTCTGTTTCCTAAGTCTATCAGATTCTTCTTCCAGCTCACATGATTTTGAAAATTCCTCACAACCACAAGTTGTTTATTATGTTAAACCACTATTTATAAAGCATTTGAGCTTCCCCTTTTCCACTATACACACATACACTGCAGCTGTTGCCCTGGGCAACTAACTTCTTTCTTTATTCTAAATATAACATCAGAAAACAAAGCAGACTCTTGCATATAAGATTGGGAATATAATTAAAAAGAGGTATTTTTAATATTAGGGAAAAAAATTCTTAAATGCTAAATAAAAAGCAGCGATTCTTTAAATACAAAATAAGGCCAAGTGATCTTCCTTCTATTTAACTCCTGACTTTAGAAAAAGCACAAAACAATTAACTTCAGTGTTTTTAAGCACATTATGAATTTATTGGCAGTAATTCTGCATTTTCTGCAAGAATAGTGGGTTCAGCTTAATGGTCTTATTCCTTGTTTCACTGGTCAGTGTGGGGAAATAATTGTACCCCCATGGATGAACGCAGGCCTTGTAGGTCTCAGCAGAGCTCCCTCGTGCCTGTTAGGGAAAACCAGTGGCTGATGGAAATGGAGTTGTTGGCTGAAACGCTGATCTCCAAAAAGGGGAGTATTACCTAAAACATACTGCCTGAAGCAGGAGGGCCCAGTGTGCTCCCACAGCCCTACAGCCCTGAGCACTGTCACTGTGTTTCGCACCTGCCATATAATAGGAACTGCCTCTGACAACTTCAGAACCACAATGCCTGTAGAAAGCTTACATTGGTCTCCTGTAAGAAGAACCAAACGCAGTTTATCTATTAAAAAGATTTAGCAGCGGTGGGTATCTGGGCAACATCATATATAGAACTATGTTATAAATTAATTGTCACCTACTCCTCGCATCGAAAATAAGTATGGCAGTTCATTTAACAAGTACCAAGTCAGAGGACAACATCCTGATGGGTTTTGATTGTGTTGACAAAAAGTGCTGCTTTGCAATTCTACAGAGTCTTGTTCTAATCAGAACAATAGCTAGAATCTGTGATGTTCAAGAAGCTCCAGTCTTCTGCCTTATTACAGGTGGAAATATAGCTTTGCTCTGTCAGTTAAGGTACATTTGATATATAATAAAACATATTTCAAGACAATGACAGCCAAATTCCATGTTGGAAGCTGTTACAGAATTACTTTTAAAATCAAAAAAGAATGTTAGCTGCAATCTACTCTCCAGGAAGTGCAATGGATGATAAAACAATAGTGAGTATGAAAGCTGGCAATGCAGACTCTCTCTGCAGAGGCAGTGGTAATAACAAATATTTAATTAGTGAAGGAGAAAAAAGAAAATTCCTAAAAGACTTGTGAAGAGGCAGCATAAATCGAACATCCACTAGCTTTCCTGAAAGTCAGATAAAGAGTCCTAGATACATAGTATGATGCTACTGACTGGTACAAAGAACTTGCAGAAAGTAAGGTGTGGGAGAAATAACACCACATTCATCTTTACATATAAACATAATGTTGACTTTGAATTTAGGTTTCACTTAAATTCAATATCTCTAAAAATCTGAGAAACTGGGGAGTCAATACAAAAGCAGATCAAGGGATTTGGGTAAGCCAGGAGTTCCAGTAAACCCTGTGCACTGTTAGCTAAGAGAGAGTTTCATTTTCACGTGAAGCAGCAGTAGAATGCCTAAAACACTGAAGAACAGAAAATGGGGCAGACAGCCTACTATTTAGAAATATCATTTATGTTCATATAAGCAAGCAGCCATGGTGGGAAATAATGGTTGTGCTACACTTGCTTTTGTCAACATGGTTGATGAGAAAGTTCATACAAAAAGTACAAAAACTTTCCATGCCTTCTTTCCCCGGTGTTTACTTCCATGGAAAATTCGAGACTACTTCAGTTTGTCCTAGAGGCAGAGTGAGGTTGGAAAGCAAAAAGGCGTAAGAGATATGCAATGGAAAGCAAAAGAGAAAGATACCTCTGTGTCAAGTACAGCACAGACCTGTACCTCCATTCTTGGATAGCATATCAATGGGTAGAAGCTGCATCCATTCAGAGGACAGACTTGCTAACTTGTGCAGACAGACAAGACAAGAGAAGTAGACCCACACAGGATAAAAGGCATAAAAATAAATTAAGCATTAAAGAATATGAATGATGTTTGTTATAGGGAAGAGTAAGAGCAGGATGGACATGACTGCGCTCATATCTTAAAAACAGTACAAAGATTTCTACTGTCAGAATCCATACAAATTTTGACTGATCCAAAAGAGTACCACCATGCAGCAGGTGAGGTATAAGGGTGCACACAATAGTCCAGAACAACTGACAAGGGACATGGGGAATAATCTTTGCTAGAATATTCAAGATTAGCTGGAAGTTAATGTTCTGGAAAATTTTAGCAAATTTTCCTACTGTAGTGGAAAGAGGTGAACTAAATGAATCACTAGAACCATTTCCAAAGCAAAACCTGTGCCACTAAACTCTTTTTTGTGAGTAAGGAATAGCAGCAGTTTAGAACATGAGTGCAAGCAGCTACAGAGCTTGGCTTTAAGAAGAAAAAGTAAGTAGCACCAATAAAAGCACGAGGCTTCAAATTCCCCAAAGGGTCCCACTTCCAGGGGCTTACATGTAGGGGTTTACATTACCTATTACTCAGAGTACATCTGATTGACTTCAAAATTTGACACCAGAAGATACCAACATGGTAAGCAATCTTTTTGTTGGAAGGAAAACAGAGTTCAGGCTTAGTGCAAAGATCCTAATTCCAAAGGAACTGAAGGCATGTCTGTAACAGGGCAAATAAAAATGAAGATTCACAGCTGGACTCTCTAACCTTTGCAATTTATTTGTGTCTAAGTAGGTATCGAATGATAAATGTGAAGCAGCACATACAAGCCTAAATTCAGTTTTAAGAGCTGAACAGAAGAGTCTGCAAGGCAAAGTACAGCACACCAGGGCTGCACATTATTCTAATGCTTGTTTGCACTACACCAGGGCAAATGCATTTGCTTTGCCTTGACAGGCAAAGACAGGGGCCGCATCAATATTAACCTGCTGTTTACCAAAGTATGTTCAAAAAATATTAGAAAAATATTTTCCTTCTATTCATAACTGATTTTATAAAAGTACAAATTTTAAAGAAAAAACAAACCTCCCAAAATACCTGTGATACAAGTAATCTGACAGGAAGGGGCCACAGTATGCACTGTGATTCATCAGATGGTATTTTTACCAACTGCTACCAAGTTTGAGAAGCAAACTAAGTTTTGGATCACAGGAGTACATCTGGACTTTTGGAACAATCTCTTGCCACAATCTACTACGAGAGCTTTTAGCCTGCAACATTGTAATTACAGGTCATTGCATTTTATGTCGAGTATCAGAAGGTAAACAAACTTTGTTTTACAGGCATCCATCAGTGGGACACACTTTTGAATGCACACAAGAATTTTGTGCTTAGCCTGTAACAATACCTGGTGAGCACTGCTCTGGGTCCTCGAGCTCTTGCATGCATTTTATCCAATACCATGTGCTTTAACTTCTGGTAATACACAGGGCCAAAATAGATATATGCTTCCAAAGGTTCCCTGAAAGAATAAAAACCAAAACCAATGTTCACAGTTAGCACACCTTAAGAGAGGCAAGAGTGCTGTGCACAGGAGAAATTCAAAACATTTTGGAAATCATGAGTCCTATAAAAATGTGTTTGGCATTTCTGGGCAATCACTCTGAACCCCACTCCCAGGGAACCCTTCTGAATACAAGAGCAGTACACTTCCAACACCACATGCTGCTGTATCCTCTCCAGTGAAGAACAGCTCCTGAACTCTGGTCCTACACTGGGCACACATGCTGCTATAGCTGCAGGTACCTGCCTCAGCTGTACCACAGTAAGTCTCTCCTCTGTCTGCATAGGAGTGTTTCAACAGTGTCATTATTAGCCAGGAGAGACTGCAAATGTGTCAAACCCTGAACAGTGACTTAGGGTATTTCTATTTACACCCTTTCGCCAGGGTAAGCATATATGTAAACAAATATATGCAGCATAAACGCTCAAAACATCCTTTTGGTAGGAGCACTTTAAGAAATGTGCATGTGCAAGAATATCTTGGCACTGGCACACTATGAGCCCAACAATGCTCTTATCCACTAATTCTCGCTGGACACCACTCCGAAGCACAACTCCAGACCCAGACGGGTGAAAGCCCTACTTGAGTGGCTGTGCCTCAGCACAGCTGCCCCTGCAGGACCACTCAGCATCCATGGGACAGAAATCACTGTCCTGGCTGGCACTGGGGGCTCAGATGAGCTGGGTAAAGGGCTCTTGAGGACCGTGTTTAGGCACTTGCATCAGCTTAGGAACATCTGTAAGCAATACAGAGAGTGTTACTCCATTCTATGAGCTGGAGTAATGGCTGAAGATTTCTGTGTTAAAAACACCCCCAACTGTAAGAACTGTGTAAGCGCCTAAAGATCAGAAAGCAACAGTGAAAAGCACTCAGTCGTTTCCCAGCTACCACCTACAGCACCAAGAATGACCAGATTCAACACAGACAGACCCAGCACGGCCACTAATTCATTTTAAAAACCCAAAAATGTATGTACACTGTAAAAACAAGCAGAAGACAAGAGTACTGCACCTCCCTTTCAGAGTCATTACTGACTATGCAGTGTTATTCCAAAAGCAGATTATTGAACAAAATAATAAAACTTAATTGGATATTTGAAATTTGCAAGCTTTTACATTGTTATGAAATCTGCCTTCAAATTTCATAACAAGCAGATTAATCCTGTGAAATTTGCTTGGAAAAAAATACCAGCATCCTAAGCCAAGTCTCTAAATAGGGCACTACAAAGTTGAAGTTTGGGGATGGGTGATTTTTAGAGTGAGATGATTTTATTCTCCCTAGAAAATATGATTAGTCAAATTTTTTAAAACCCCACCATGATACATAAATAGACAGTGTTTCAAACACCAGAGTATTTGATATGCAATTTATGGAATATGGAGTGAATAAGAAAAACAAAATTATATCTCTGAAACAAAAAGAGAAGCAACATATGGAATAAGTTGGTAGAAAAGGCAATTAAAATAAAAAGTATATTAAAAAAAAACTTGCAAAAGAGACCTAAACTTGTTCATTGAGAAGAAGGGGACTGGGAGGATAATAAAAATAGCAGGAAGGTAGGATTAAGATACATTTTGGAAGGGCAGGCATGTGAAGCCATATGGCCTTTTCCTGTTCCTTAACTATCTTATGTTCTTTGAACTCTGTGTCTCAGAAGCCAGTCTGATCAACACAGCAGGAAGTTTGCAGACTAGAGTATTATGCCAGACTGAAACACTGCATAATCGAAAGAAGGGGGGCAAAAAAAAAGGAAAAGAAAAAAGAGAGCACACAGAATATTCCCAAGGAACAGATGCTTGCCTCCAAATCCATATTTACAGTACTATAAAAGTCAACATGAAAATGCTTATCTTATTTCAAGCATAGAAATGATTTTCTGCCAACAGAAACTTCAAATCTGTCAGAAAGAAAACTTTGATTTTAGCTTTTTTTGTCAGGCAATAAAAGCTGGGAAATTTTCATATGTGTCACAAGGACCATTCCCATTATGCAACATATACACTAGTAATCCTTAAAATGTGGAACCGCAAAATACTTTTAAGAAAAAAAAAAAAAAGGCACACCATTCTTCATCCCCTTTTCTCCATCTCACAAGGAAGTTTGCAAATAAGAGAAAGTTCCTGCTCTGAGACATAAGACTTTTCAGATGTGTCTCAAAAGGATTTCCCCACTCCCCTGAAAAACCTAAATCTATACAGCAGATTCTTACCCAGTGATACCAGATGTTACGTAGTCCTTCCCTAGGTAGTTATAACCATGGCGAATAAGATCTTCACACACATCCTTAACTTTACTGCCGCCAAAAGCTGTTCCATAGTGAAATCTGCCATCGAGGACCCCAGCCTTTCCAGCTAGGAGTTCAATTAACTTTCCTACCTGTGCAAAGAAAAGCAGAGTTAACAGCCTGGTCCTTAGTATGGGCACAATGCTGCATTGGTCACAGCAGAAGTTTGTCTGGCAAAGTGACCGACATGGCAACCTGGGTTATTCCACACAATGGAGGAGTGGAAGCGGCCCAAGAACAGAAAGTACTCCTGTGTGACAGGGGAAAACTGGACTCATGGCAGTTCCACTTTTTCCAGCTGTCTGGAAAATGGGCAGCAACCAGTATGGCCTTCTGCTGTAGGAAGCAGCCTCAGAGACTGACACACTACAGTGCATCAGGGGGAACAGAAGAGATGTTAACAAAAGAAAAAAGATCAGAGGCTGTACAAAGTAATTAGTGAGGTATTTAGTGTGACCCTGCAGCACAGGTGCAAGACTCGCATCAGATCCAGGGATGTGTGCACAATGCAAAAAGTCTAGATATACAGGCCTAGAACTGTAATTAAACTCTGCAACCTTCCTCTCACAGTCAGCCCCAGCCAGCTTAGTGGGCACAGGCAATGAGGAAGGAAGAGGGAGAGCAAGAAATTCTCAAACAGAAAGGGTGCAAGTGAAGTACTCAGTTGCATTCCTCTTAGCTTGATAGAGAAAAAAATGAGAACTATGCACAAACAGCCTGCATCCCTACTCCTTTTACAGCCTGATGTTTTGAAACATGTGAAACAGAGGGCTGAACACTTAATAGGAGAGCAAGCACGTGGCATGATGACTGGAGAATATTCTCAGTGAAATCATGCTTCAAGCTTTTGTGTCTCTTCTGGCTAATGCCCTTCTCTTCCCCTATTGGGGGACACTGTCTCTTTAATTGTAACATAACCACTGACCGTCATACGCGATGGGAAGCCATGAGGGTTCATTATGATATCTGGACAGATTCCTGTATCGCAAAATGGCATGTCTTCCTGAGGAACAATCAGTCCACACACCCCTGCAGAAGAGAAAACATTTCAATTCACAAAACAGCAAACCACCAGCAGGGCTGACGCTCATCACCAGATTTTCTTTAGTGTTTTTCTCCTCCTTTCTCATGGATCACTTTTTACCCAGATTCATTACCATGACCAGTGCTCCCAACCTGCAGACCAGAAGACAGTCCTTGTGACAGGACTGGCAAAATTAGCATACTCTTACATACTGCTCTCAGTGATTTGTGAGTTGGCAAAGTAGTGAAGGAATCTTTAGACCCAGTTTTCAGAGGCAACCAAAAACTTCTGTCTGGTCAGACTGGAACATCTCAAAGGAGACCTGGTTTGTAAAGCTGATCTTACAATTTCACAAAAAAAAATATAAAGAAAGATGGCCTCTTACAATATGTCTTTGGACATACAAAATTATTTCTGATTTGAAATTTATCATATGTATCTTTGGTAAATACTGCCAATAAAAACACATCAAGTCAGGACCTTGACAATGACCAGAGGAGATAAACAGGGGAAAATAAATGTAAAAAAAAAGATTTTTTCAGGTGGCATTCATTTGCTGAGGAGACTGCTTTTGATGAATTACGAAGTACAATCCACTTCACAGACTGCTTTCATTTTGTCAGTCCATGAATGCAAACTGTCCCTTTAAAAGTTTTGGAAGCTTCTTTAAGTATTTATCGGTATTGGATGGAAAACAAAGAAAAGTCTCCAAACTCTAAACCTACTGAGGAAAGAGTAAACAGAAACATGAAAACTCATTTAAAATGGTCTATCATACAACCCCCAAATTTTCCTTCCAAGTCTCACAACTGTTTCTACAGTGAACCTTGCGGATCAATATACTGCAGCTATAAACGATCAAGAGATTTAACATTCAAATTCAGGTGCTAAAATGCAGCTGCTTAAGCCCATACTCCTTTGAATCAAAGCTACTGTTTCAGCTGGACAATTTCTTCCAGAAGCACTTAGAGCTGAAAAAGTCTGCAAGCTATTTGAGATCAGCCTGCTGCAACTGTGCCAGAGCACGCTTTGGGAACAGTCATGGAGTGGAGGGGGCTCCTGGAAGACTGAGGGTACTGGTTACATCCCTAAAAAGGCATCCCCTGACCAGCCAGTTCACAGGGGGATATTGGCGTCTGCTCAGGAGGGAGCTCCTCTTCCACTGTCCAAGCAAGACGGGGATAGGTGTATGGGACAGTAGTTAATAGAATGAGAATGGTAAGTATGGGGGAAGGGAGCAGTAAAAAAAAAAGGGGATTGGAGAGTCTGGGGCAAGGGGGTGTTGTTGTGTTTAGTTTTTAAACCTATTGAAACTAATTTTCATTGTTCTACTGTGATAAAACAATAACATCCTTCTAGCCCTCCNACTAACAAAAAACAACCCACTATCTCTTGTGTGCACAGATTTGTTTCTTGGTCCTAAAATTTTCTATATAAATACTTTCTTATATATTTATTATGGCTTGTACATTTCACCTTATTTGCATTTACTTCTAAGAAAGCATTAGGTTGCATCTGGACTTCACGGCACCTGTAAGCCAAAAATTAAATCTTAGCTAACTTAAAACTACTTTAGGCTCTGAAAACCTTTTATATGCCAGGCTGGTTCCCATAGCAGACAGCCACTGTGTTGTTTGTTTTGTGTGAAAGTGAATGATAAAAGATCCATGAAATCGACACAGAAAGGCAGAACAGCAGAAAGAACTGAGGGCTCTCCATCATAGCGGCTTCTACCCTCCGCTGACTTGTGTAACAATAGGACCTACACACCCAACTGCAGATCTAACACAGCTGTGCATTTCATTAGATGAAGAGCACTAGTGACACAAGTAAATAATTAACTTATTCTGGTCCGCTGACTGTGGTTATGAGACCAGTCATAGCTGACAGATTTTAATACAAGTTAACACAAAGACAGCATAATGAGCTTAGAAGTTAAAAACAAAATATTTAGACAGAATCCAGCAATGTGAGGCTCACTAGGCCATTTATAAAGTTTCTATTTTACGGGGGTGGGGGGAAGAAAAAGAGCAAAGAAAAAAGGGAAAACTATAAAGCCTCAATTCTAAACTTCTGTGTTTTAAGAAATCGCTGAGTTTATAACAGATCTATAGCATGTCTATGTGTACTTAGAGGACAGAGAGAAGCTTCTTCCTCCACTATGTTTTAAGAAAGTTCATTCTTTCTCATAAAAAACTGTTAAAAAAGCTGAAAGATATATACTTTATATACTAAAGATATATGTTTCCTATATACAAAGCTACTTCTAAAAGCAAGTAACTGCAATTCATTTCAGAATGTAAACCCGTTTTTATTTTGTGGTTACTTGCCCTCAGAAGAGAAGTCTCTCCCAAAGAGACTAACGCTTGCAGGTTTGCACTTTAAGCTCCTGAATTTGCTACTCTTGTTCACGACTAATCACTGAGCCGGGTTTGCAGCAGGACAGTACCAGGCAAGCCAACAGATGCAAAAAAAGCAATCAAGTGAATTAATCCATGTTAAGTGGAATTATCACTTGCTACTGGCTTATAAAACAGTAAAGGAGAAAAGAAGGGGCTGGATTTAAGACAGTCTCAAGTTCCAAATGTTACCCTATCCAAGTCTGAACTGCATTTCACAACTGAGCTACCCAAGTACTCCCTATGGGAGACATTTATAAATAGGGCACACTTAAACTAGGCAATTTTGCTCTGTGGCTCTTACTACAGGCTAGTATTTCTTAATTGTCACTGATTTAGACATCACATGAAAATTGATCCTCAGCATTCACAGAGAACATACAATATAACTTGGTTTCCTTTACTCCCTTCCTCTGACAGTTTTTATATGCTGCATCTGAAATCAAGCAATACAACTTGAAACTAAACGCCTAACTGCAATGGCCTAAACTGGCTCTCACCCATACATTCTGGAGTCTCATCTAGTACAAGAATCAAATATTAATAACCAGAAAAAGGCTGCAGACAAAACAAAAAACAATTTTTTTTTTAATGTGGATTAACAAGAGGGTTATATGTTTGAGCAGGAAAGCACCTAGCAGCTTGCTACATCTCATTTCTTTTCAATGGAAAAACAAATTACATACTAGAAAAAAAACTTTGTGTATCAATTTCATAATGTCACCTTAAGAGGAAAAAACAGTGAAAATGGTAGGAAATTTTTACGACATCAAAATGAAAAAAAAGTGGATTAGTAAGCATGGCAGCTTAATGCATGCTTAAAGTTTAAATTAGGATAAACTTAAATCAGACATCTACAGTGGTTTAAGATGCAAGTATAAAACAGCCATAGGCAGTGTTTTTCAGTGCTATTGTATGCCAGCCAGTGACAGCCCCGACTCTGCATGATGGCTCCCAGCCCCACACATACATCAGCATCAATGCCGACAGCATCTCAAACCCATGTACCTCCACAAGGCCCTGACTGAGCATAAAGATCCCCTCACCCCTGTACTTTTGTCGTTTGAGAGTTTCTTTTCCTAAGCAGAAGAAACTGGGGTTTACAAAATTGCTACCTTTAGTGTGGTTGCTTTTACAGTTTGCTGACAAACACGAACACTCCCAGACTTGTAAAACCCCCGTTCAGCAGAGGGGGCAGGGGGGAGGCTGGGAGGGGGCAGGGACAAAACACAACAGTATGGGAAAGTTTTTCACCGGGCTACCAAAAGATGCCTTCTCTACATATACACATGCCAAATGAAAAAAAATCCTCAAATAAGTCAAAACAACCTAATATAGAAAACTAATTACTACCAGCAGGAGGGACATTAGAGAGCAAAGGAGACAAAGTGAATAGAAGCAGCAGTAATACCAGTTTCTATCAGCAAGATAAAAAGAAGCGCATTACTAAAATGTGCTTGTTTACTTATTCTAATGATATGGCAGTATAAGAGCTAAAACTAACTTGAAAGGCATCTATTTTAGGTTTACCAGATTTGCCAGAATTTGGGAATACTCTTGAGAAATAAGACTACGTCACATAATTAAGCAAAGTTGTAGCTGTAACACAGCGCTGTGCATTACGGACAAGTGACAAACAGATCTGCAAAAATTAGTAAGACTAAACAAAAAATGTACAGCTGCTTCAAAACTCTCTAATTACGTACTGTGATGGCTAACTAAGCATAAAACAAGTCTAGAAGAAAAAAGTGCTGCATCACATAAGCTTTGTTCAATATTGAATCATTCACTGATCTATCATATCACTTGCTACATCCCATTTGACATAAGAGGTAAAGAACAGAATTAAAATTAACAGATAAATAATGCATAAGTAAACTTCATTAGTTTTCTTATTAAAAACATCACTCTAAATGAGAGGAGGTGCTAGAAGACAATACAGTTTGTACACTGCTTTCCCATGAGCTGCTGAATGGTCTGATGTGATAAATTTGCATAGTCTGAAGCACACAAAGAGCTGATTAATTGAAACCCTTACAATGGTTCTGGAAGCAGCTATTGTAAAACAATAACCATAGGAACTTTACAAAATACACATGGCTGAATGAGTCAAGAGCTTAATAAAATGTGTGTTCAGGATACACTATTTGGAAACAGAATTAGAGATTTTTATTCTGTGCCATAAAATGCTAAATCACCCTAATTTCAGAGGTTCAGTAGAGGATTTACTGAAAAGGTCAGAAGGTTACCTGTTTGCTGCTTGAGATAAAAAAAATGCTGTAATTTTTGTTCTTAAGGCAGCAAGCTAAGCGGTAGTTTTGTTAAAACTAAATACAAAAAACAATATAAGAAGTTTTAATAGCATTCTCACATTTTCTCATACTGAACTTCTGTAGACAAAAATAAGGTAAGAAATCTTTACCTTTCCTGACGCCAAATAACTACTAATCATCACACATTCCTGCAGTCGATAAGAGCGAACTCTTTTTCATGCCACTTCGACCATTTAATTAGTATAAACCCACTGATGTTCTACTAGAGATAAAGTACTAAGTCTGACTTGTAACATGGGAGGAAATGACACAAGTAGCCATTTAAAACTAACATCTTATTTTATATGTTCTTCTTATACATATCACACAAGTGCCTGTTAAAAGCAGAAAGATAACATGTTCTCAACTATGAAGTTAGGCAAGCAGAAGGCAGATGCTCAAACTCGTAAAAATTTCAGAAAGTAAGCAAGGTCAGAGTTTGGTAGATAAGTGGTATTATCATGAAGTTTATGTAGTTGACAATGCTGTGAATAGATTTTGTTTTGACATTAAAGAACATGGTTCATTTAGGAAAACAAAGACCATCTTTCATGAATTTAAACTCGCTTCCTTGTCTTTAGAGTTGTTTAAGTGCAGATACTTCAGAAAGGTTTAATCCTTTATCTTAGATCTTCAGCTATTAAAAAGCTTCTGTTTGCCAGTTCAAACAATCTCTTGCTTAAATACAGTTTTTCCACTCCTCAGGAATACTGTTCAGTATTGCTGCTTAGTTCTGTGATCTACAGGACCTTTGTTGGAGGTGTTAATCCTTTTTCACATGAGAGACTGAGAAATGTTCCTTCAGAGAAGTGTTATATTGCTTTTTTTCACATCAAAGGAGCCCAACTTTTTCCTCATTGTGACTTGTAGCAAAGCAAGAGGAAATCTGGAAATATAATAATTTAGTTTGTATGGAACTCAGATGAAACTTCTTTAGTTTAACAACACTTTAGACCTCTGTGCTTTGAAACGTGACTTTGTTTGAAGACTACAAGATTAAAACAACAAAATAATAATAATAAAAAAGTTATTTTACCCTTCTGGAAAAATATATGATGCAATATAGTTAAAACAAGCAGTACAGTTAAACAAGTTATAGCTCAGGATAAATCCTCTCTGGTAGGTGGATGTTTATTTGTGAGTCAGTAGAAGTTTACGGACTTTAAAGACTACAGGGACAGTCCCAGCCCCAAAGATCTTACTGCAACATCCAGTTTGAAGAAGAATATTGAAATAGAGCACAATATTTGCATTTCAAAACACAACATGGTGGCCTCATTTATTTTGGTTTTTTCTTTCTCCCCATATACTTCTTTCTTGATAGGTCTTGAAGGAAAGGCAACCTTTTACAGGCAGTTTCGAAGGAGTGTACTCACGTGAAAAAAGGGTGTGGTGGACAGGCCAGAAGTGGTGACCCTTGTCAATACCATGTTGACATGTGAGAGGACACAAAGAAGGTAGCAAATACAGAGGCAGTGACATAGATCTGTATTATTACAGAGGCCTACAAAATCTACCTACATATTTAATGAAAGGCTTTTCAGTAACAAAAGGCTAAAGCTGGTTTCTGAGATTTAATCTGTTGTATCCCAGACACTTTCTAATTCCCTTGCTCTGCTTCCTTTTACCCCCAGTGACAAAGTACAGCTTTGAAATACAAATCAATTTGGAATACAGGAAAAAGACCATAAAAAACCTTGAGACGTAGTTTGTGCAATCTCTTATTTTGCACATATTTAGTAATTTTAAAACTACTACTACTACAATTCCATGAAATTAAATTTCGTCTTCATGCATTCCTTCTAGAAAACACAAATATTTCACAAAAATGACTGATAATACAGACAGAAATATGCTTTCTCTCCTTCTCACTGAACCAAGGTGCTAGTTTAAGCTCATCATAGATTTAAATGGCCCTGTAACAGGCTTAAAGCTAACAGGAACAGATTAAACTTGGAGGGGTAATCATCAGCATTCAGACAAAGATGAGAGAATAATTCAGGGCTAAAGGAAAATTCCCTCAATGGAAAAAGTCAAACTGTTAATATTACGATTTCTGTTTCATGATTGTCTATATTCTTCTGTTACGACTGACCCTTCCCTGATCTGATGGCAGAGATATACTAGATGTAATCATAAACAGCTATCAAAGGAGATTTTTTTCCTTTCCTTCTCATACCTTTTCTCTAGTTTTGTCATTGTCAGTATCTGATTCTTCATTGTATACGTAAGTTGGAAAACAGTGAACTCTACTGTTTTTGTCAGTAATTTTTTCTCAGTATCTATCAAAGGTATCTTCTCTATATGTCTTCTTTCCCCCATTTACCATAACATCTTTTCCCATAAGGCACAAGCCACTGAACTGGGAGGTTTACTGCCAGGAAAGCTGTGTCCTAGTGGAATGTAATAATTTAGAATATGCTCACCCCCCTGATCATGAGGGATTACTACACATCAATGTACTGCACAGCTACAAGCACATGCCTACAGACAGTAACACAACTGTTGCAACTCATATCTCCAAAACCAAGCTGAAAGTAGCATTTGCTATTCTAAATAATTTATGTTTTTGGCTTATTATTATTATAGATCCCAAGCACAGATAGGTGGCGGATCAGTTGTTCTAGCTTGATGCAATGCCAGTCATAATGGGTGCCCTCAAAGTTCCCTAAAGCACTTAGGATATTGTTTTTCATGACCATGGAATTTCCACAGGTATTTGCTTGGTCTAGACTGCAGGATGTCTTATGTGCATTTAAGGTATGGAAGGTTCTTTGCACCATGAAGACACACTGCAGTCTGCCTGACACAATTTTGTTTCCTTCTGTCATTCTTCCCCTTTTTCTACTCTAATGGTTCTAGATTTGTGGAACACCATTCTCCCTGATTTGTACAGACATGAAAATCAGTTCCATTTAAATTCTGTTCCACTAACTATTTCAGTAGGTGTACCTCCATAGCCCAAATGAGGAGAAAAACCTAACCGGCTCAAATTTTTTATGTAAATCCCTGTAAATATTTCTCATTATTAATCAAGCAGCTTTGTAGTTATTTTTTTAAACTTCTAGTAAGAAAATTTGTCCTGCACAGTACTAATCATATCATTATATAATAAGCTGCTGCTAAAATGCTGCTTACCAGTTATAAGGAGAACAGTCTAATTAGACAAAGCTCAAAATATATCAAAACATAGGCTTGGTTTTAACAGCAGTCATAGGCTTTTAAGCACTGCACAACTTCACTGTGTATGAGACTAAAAAAGTATTTAAAAGAGACTCTACATCAAGTCTTCCTGAAGGAGGATCTTCCTTGAGAAAAGGAAGCAATGGGGCAGTTGAACCATTGCAATTGCTCAACTCCTTCTGTTTGCCTTGGAAGGTAATGATCTTTCTCTCCTCACTTATCAAAACTCTCCTGTAAGGCTATGAACTAGACTGGATTTTATAAAGGAAGTAAAAAATGTATTGTTGCTTCTTTAATTTTTTGGAAGTACTTTGACAGTACTGGTTTTTAAATCACTTGGTCACTCAGCAGGAATATCTTCCTACTTCTAGATCAAAAGCCATCTTAAAAATACAATGAGGAAAAAATGTCTCAATACTTAGCAGAAGAGTCTCTATTTCTTAATGACAAGAGAAACAATGGAAGTATTTCTTGAGAATACAGAGTTTCAAGAACCGGTTTTGCGGGTCTATGGAAAGACATTGTGAAAGTATGGTTGATCTTGGAGAGAGATGGAGAAGACATTGACTAGTCTTACAGAAACTACACAAACATGTGGTAACATCTGACATTCTCATCAACTATTGCCTTTTGCATCCATTTTACCTCTTTTAATTGACAGGTTCACTCTAGGTAGATGCTTTGATCACCTCACCTGGAGACAGGTATCTCAGGACAGATAAAGTCTTTCACCTCAGTTACACCTGCCCATCTCATTGCCACTGATGCTTATGTGGCAGCATGACTTTCACAGCTCCAGAAAGTCATAAAGGGGTTCAGGTTTGACTTCAGCCTGCATACGAATGAAGAAGTGGACAGGGGCACGGAACATTATAGAAGTGTCACATTCCATAAGAATCACTTCTTACTTGTGCCTGGGGCCAACTGTAAGCAAAACTCTTCACACCTCTTCCAATTACACAAGTGCTGAATATGATGGAGATGATTCTGTTAAAGCTTCATTTAGGAGAGCTCCAGAGCTGGATACTCCCTGTGTACTAGTGACATATGTTGTAGTCTCATCTCTTATCACTGGCTCAGATCTACATATGGATGTTGTCAAGTACCAGATCTCTGCTGACTCCAGGACATATTTGCTCACACAGTTCTTTGGTTCTGCTCCAAGAATACAGGACTGCAACAAATGAATTGGTGAATCAGCATAAAATCAAACCTAACACGATGCTGGGAGTACAGCAAGGACTGTGTCACAAGGTGCTGAAAAGGATACTTTCACGGAGCTCCTCCTAAAAAAAAACCCACTCTCTGATGTGTCTTCTGACAAAGAGAACACTGCTCACAAAAGGTCTGCTAATATTGCAATTCAATGTATTACTGCAAAGTTCATTGACTACAACTACTTTTAAGACTTAGCATTTCAAATTAAATAGTGTCCAGTGTTACTTCCTCAGTTCTATCCCTCTGTTCTCCACACAGACCTGTAAGATAATTATGTCACTAGATGTCAGAGGCTGGTGTGCTTTACACTCAATGTTCTGCCTCCAGTTCCTCAGAAGTTGAAGCAAAAAGTTTTTATTACAGTAGTTACTATGACAAGATCACAAGGGGTGCATGTCCTGCAATTAAAAGGATTTGGTAATATGAAACTCTGCCTTCCCATCACATCTGACAGGAGACCAAGCAATGTTCTCAAATCAAAACAAGACCTACAAATGTAACAAGATTACAACATTCAGGTAATAGCACAGCACATACTGTAAGGCAGAAGGTCATGCCACAAATACAAAATATCTAGATTTTCCAAGTGTACAGATAGAAAAGAACATGTCAAAACCTGTTCCCACAATGAGACCAATCTGATCAAAACATGTTTTTTAGTCAGTTACAGTCAGACAGTTTTCAGTCACTTCTCTCTTAACACCCTTACCACACTTCCCAGTCCTTTGAGACTCAGAGAGGATGATCTGAAACTTTTTTTTTTTTTTTTACATTAAGGTCAAATGGAGTCCACTGTATTTTTCAGCAGATATGGAAAGAGGTTCCTGATTTTCATTCTACCATTAACATTAAAGAGATTGACATTGAGAGCTGCATGTCACCAAGCAGCTTTGTAGTAGGTATCCATTTTCAGTTTTCATTTTGAAGATCCAGGTGCTCCAGATCATGTCCCAGGTGTATTTTTAAAAACCTTTCCCCCTTCTTTCTGGTCTTTGCTAGTGCACTCCCAGTAGTGTCCCTGATTTGCTTCCCTCTGACACCATTGCTCTGAGTTATGTATCTGCAGTCTTTAGAGTAATATGGCTGCACAGATGACTTGCAAACCTCCCATTTCATCTCTGGTCTTTTCTGTTCATTCAGAATAGGCTCTTTCGCTCTTCTCTCCAGTCGCTCTCTTGAAAATCCACTGGCAACCCTATTCCCTAAACCCAAATTCCCACTTGGAAAAAAACCCCAACCAAACCTCAAAACCCTTTTTTGTTTAAAATGGGCAGCTGCTGTACCTACCAGACTCTCAAGTCAACCAAGAGCTGTGTTTGCCCATACCTGTCCTCAGTTTCAGAAACAGCATTGCTAAATTCGAAGAACTCAACCAAAAAAGAAAAGGGATGTGTTTTTTTTTATCACTGTATTCATAAAAGGTTCTAATCCATCAATGGAAACATTGATGATGATACTGATACACAAATTTATTTTTATTAAATGTGCAGCTTACCTTTCTGCCCGTGACGACTGCTAAATTTATCTCCAATTTCTGGACGTCTAGTTTGCCTCAGCAACATTTTGATCAGGAAAGCATCCTCTGCATTTGATGAAATCATTACTTTTTCAATATAAGAATCAGTGGCGCCTTTGTAGCTAGTTCAAGAAGTCAAAAACATTAATTTTACTTCAATGAACCAAACACAAGTTACAAACAATTATCTTGTATTGGTAAGATTCTGGCCAAACTGTAATCTTCATGGAACTTATTGATGTAATCTTTCCTCCCCATATATAAGTTTACATACAAATTTCAGAGTACAGGATGCTTGTGGAAAATAAAAGGTTCAAGAGCTACAGCAGAACTCAGGGAGAATCAAGCTGAGCTTGTGTATTTTTTTGCCACATGGGCACTTCTTGACAGCAAAAGCTTCCTTGTATCTTTTAAATCTCTGGATCTTCAGTTAAACAAACAAATGCCAAATATAGTTATAATTGAATAAGGGAGTTTAAGGAATATACCTTGAGTATGTAAGAACAAAATTACATTGTTACCTCACTTCTTATTAATAAACTTGTAGGAGTAAACCTAGAGCTTTCTATTGCTTATGAAACACACAGGTGTACAGTAAAGCTATTTCTGCATTTCTGATCTTGGCACCTACTGCTTGCCTTGCTCTCTGCTTATTTACCCAACTGCCAAGGCTATTCCTGGCAAAGCAGTGACAAGCCCTTCATTATTTATTTATTTTTACATTTAATAAAAATTTTTAATCTCACACCTCAGAAGCCCTTCCCAGTTCTTGCAGGACAAGATGAAAAAACTTACTGATTGTCCTTTCCCATTCACTGGCACCCTTCCAATAGGAATGGCCATAATGATGTCAGCCCTTGAGATAGGAAGACATCCATCTCCTGGCCTCCTCCCTGGCAAAGCAAAGGCTGAACACCAGTCAGCATTGGCCATTTTCTGTGGGAGCAGGTAAGGACATGTGCCACCTCACTAAGTACACACGTGTTCTCTGCCCCCACCATTCATCCTGCTTTTTTCCTGTTTCTCCATAATTCCATCACAACTGACATCACAATCTCTCCCCTCTGCCACTGTTCTACCTCTATCCTCACTTTCTCCTGCAAGCCTGCTCAGGGATGTCTCTATAAATACATCTTCAGGAGAGTTCTTCCCTTTCTTCACAATTCCAGTCTTTCAGGTGTCAGAATCTAACTTATTAGTAAGTGACCAGGCATCTCTGAGAATAACCGAGGCTCTGAAAAGTCCTGTGCAAAATCAAGGCCTAGAGAAAATCTAATTTGCAGAGGGCAGTTTATTTCTTTGAGTTTTCTAGAATTGTGTGTTTTCCCAGATACATTCCCTCCAGATACCTTCCCCAACTATAAAGTCATGTTGCAACATACGTTACTGGCACATCCTTGTACTGTGGTTGCTGAGGAACGCTACTTCCTTCCAGAGGTGTCTGGGTCACAGTTGGCATGGACTTGTTCACAAGGACTTGCTTATTTTCTACTTTTTCACCTGTAAATATCAAAAAATAAAACACCATGAAAACTATCTGGCTACCTGTGTTAGAGATAATTTTAAGCTTTAATAAAAGAGGTAAGCTGGAAAACAAACGGGGAGGAACACGCCCAGGAAGTATGACATGTTGTTTTATTAAATATTGCATGGAAAGGGAGACATTACAGTGGCTTTCTTCAGTAAACCAAAAAGAACAGCTTCCATGCTGGGTGCACAAAGAGAACAGCTATTCAACATACCCTGGGTCAAGAGACTGCACAAAAATATCTGAAGTCATCTCTTCTAAGTATCGAAAATATTAATAAGCAAAACTGCAAATTTTGGAAATTCACACCTAAATGTGAGACATCACATCATTTCCACAATGAGGTGTGCAAGACTTATATCAGTCTCTCCTTGCATTTACATATTTCTACTGATTCTGGTGTCATATATAGCTTTTTCCCACTCCATTCCCTTATCCTGCCCTTCACATAAAAAACCAGATCAGCAACATGCACCACGACATAATTACACACCAAGTGTCTACCTCCCACCTCCTTCACAAAATTACACTGGGCTTTAGCATGTATCTCTTCTGTCCACGTGAACTATCAGAAATAGGTTTTCACCTACATGCTGAGAAGAGTCTCAATTTGGAGTCCAACCCAGTCCTCTCTGTCCTAATACTTCAGATGATTCTTGTCTTTTTTTTCTTAATTAACTTTGAAAGCTCCACTGTGTTGTGTTAAAGAGCAAAATTTTGTTGCTGTAATGGAATTAAGTTTAGTGCCTTTTACAACACTTTTCTTATTAGATCTCAGCAGACCTATTAAAGCTGTTTTCTAAATGAAGGATGAGACAGTATGGGAGGATTCCTTCTCAAATCTATTACCATTCGAAAGTTATACACCTGTCCTCATAAGTAAATCTAGTTGTATTTATTTTCTTATGTCTCTCCAAACATCTTTCTAAAGTGTTAGAACCACAAGGTTTTACTTCCTCAAACAACTACATTTACCGACAGCACACTAAGAGATTTTGACACACAAAATCAAAATAGTAAGGAATCTACCTCTATCCTTAAAAAAATGACAGAATAAGACAGACAACCAGGAAAGAAACCATAGTATTAAAAGTTTGTTAATGTGGGGATATAAGAAGAATACAAGTTCTAATGCTTCTACAGATTCACACTGTTAAGGACTCACTCTTCTACTTAAATATAAAACTCCCTTTTCCAACAGAATAAAAAAAAACAAACCACAAATCAATGACTGGTAGCACACTGATTTCGAAAACTAGTATTTTTTTAGTCTTCCATTACAATATTGTCAACCTTTATGACAAAAAAAACCCCAAACCACTAAGTATAAAACAAGGTGCGTGAGAAATACTAACAGAACATCGATTTCTACTAAGATTCTGAACATGCCATGAATGAACATGTAGTTTGACATACCTGGAGAGCAGATCCCATCAGCATCTAAAATTTCATGGCGCCAGATTGGTTTACGGGTAGCTGCATCCAACATTGGACCCATGACTTTATCGAATGTCTGGTTTGTGTAACGCTTCAGAGTACACTTGGCATTCTTATATACAAGACACCTTCCAAACCCTAAAATGTAACACAAACTCATCTGCCTAGGAGTTCAAAGAACCTTTGTAACATGTTATCAGAATAAAACAAAAAGGCTGCTCCACCTACTGAGCTACAGAATATATTTTTTTAATTAGTTAGATTATGCATTGGTTATATATGTCTAACACTGTAAATAGATACCTACTAGTTCAGAATGTAAACATCAGATCACGGATGTTACTTGATTAAGACACTGGACTATACTCCAATTCTGAATGGTGCTAATCTCCTTCTGTATCTCTGCACACACATGCACATATTATTTCTTGTACCTTTGGCAGTCCTCAGGGAGACCAAACATAGGAGAAGAAACTATACCAGGACAAGAACAGCATCTCTTCCTTTCATGAGTTCTAAGAAACCCAAACTTTTGCTCACATTTATGGCTGACACAAGCTTGTCTACCAGGAAAGTACTGATTGAGTGTTTAATATAACCATCCCATTACTCACTTGTTTTTCCCAGCAGAAAGAATTCTGAATTACACATACTGCTATAAAATAAGGGGGTTTTGGGATTTAGAAAAGTAGCACCTCTGAAATTTCTCTCCAAGTACAGCAACTAACCACGACACTAAAGACTTTAATCACATTTAGAATTACAGACAGTCAAGAGCAAGGCTTTCTAGTATTCTTGCATTATTTTAGTTGATTTGAAAGATGGTCATGGCCACATACAGTACATCTCTATCTTTAGATTATGTCAAGTAACTCCTGACAAGCACCACAGCTCTCCCTGTAAATGTTACCAGTCTACCAGAAAAGAAAACATTCAGTTTTAAATCATGCCTGTTGTTGTTTTAGAAAAGAAGGCATAAATTAAATGCAGCAGACATTAATGCCAAAGATACATGTCTAGGAATACTATTACTGCTGCCTAGCAACTTGGAGGAAGGGAGTTGGGGGGGGGGAGGTGGGGAATAAAGTGATGGAAGAATCTGATTTTGGCCACCCGAAACTAAAACCAATTTGATCACTGCACTGCATCTGTTCTCAAAGGAATTTATTGAGAAAAGAGAGCGAAGAGACAGAGTAAGTTTTCAGGCAACTCTCCTCCAATCCCCAGCAGCATTAACATAAAACCCTGAAGAAGTGTGGAGAGGGAGCAAGAAAGGCTAGACTCACACAAACATGGGTTTCACTTAGTTAACCTTCTCTTTGGTGCCTGTGTACTTTTACTTAAAATACTCTACGCTGCAGAGTTGGAATTTTTTTTTAAAGGAAGTGGGTCATTAGTTTAACTATGAATAAATGCTAAATCACTTTGCTTTGGACAATACTATTATCTTCTATCAGAAAGTAGGCACTACTGCTATTGCTCCTTCAGAGCACCAAGTTCACAAGGACACAAACTGCCTTGGGTTCTATTCCTTTCCTAAATAGATTCACAAGTCTAATTTCATCTATTACTTTTATTACTAGTGAAAGCAACGAAACCTCTCTTTTAGTAATAAACATAGGTTCATGTAACCTTCTAAAAAGCAAGCTCAACAGAATAGACTGACTAATACCTTATGTTTTCTGTAAACTAAGTATATACACTTTTTTATTTGAGGTCCAAGGTTACCTATTTCTTCTTATACTACCAGACTCAGAAGTTTTATTTGAGTGTTGGCAACTTTGCACTACTACAAGCATGGAATTACAATCACTATTCATACAGAAAACACACAAAACTATTTGAAGAAGTTTTGGAATTCAATTTCTTGAGATGCAATGCTTATAGCTTCAATAAGAGTTATTACAGGATAACACTACAAGCCAAGTTTATTAGAGCATGCATTAGAGCACACACTAGAGAAGTGGGAAAGAATTGATGGTTCTTACCTCTGTCCAAAGAGGCCTTATTTAAGACAAGAGCATCTTCAATATCATAACCACTGTAGCTCATTACAGCGACTGTGGCATTCTGTCCAGCAGGCAGTTTCTCAAAATCTATCAGTTCTATTGTTTTTGTTTTTACCATTGGCTTTTGTGGATAGGCTAGGAGATACATAAGAGTATCTATCCTGTTTCTTTGATTGTATCCAATAGTACCTGTATGTAAAAGAAAAGCAAAAATGTGTGAACATTAGTGAGTTTTCTAGAATTGTTTTGGCTAAAAAATTACCAAATGCAAACTAACTGAAGCCACACAGAAATTCTTCAAGAAAAGAAGAGGGGAAAAAATCATAAACCAGGCCAAACTCAAAACAATTTTACATTATTATATTTAAATAAATATTTAAATAGTTTCTTAATTTAAGCTTCCAGAGAGAATAATTTATTTTATTCTTGGAAGGGAAAAACCTCAGCATCAATGCAAAAAGAATAACAACAAAAGATATAAAAGCCATTTGACTGAATGAAATTTTTTTTTAATAATGGCACTCAATACTGCAAGTAGGAAGTTTGCTTTTACTGTTCTCATAGTCATAAAGTTTTTTTGTGGAGCTGAACTTGTGTTTCAGAACCTGATTCAAAATTACATGAGAATCAATAGAATCAATAGAAAGACTATCATTGAGTTCAAGAAGAACTGTGGATCAAGCTCTACATCATCCACATCATATTTCTTTCCTTTTCTGGGCAATAACTAGTTCAACGGCAGCCAGTGTTAGAATGTGACAAAGCAAGAACAAAGCATACCATTGGCAGTAGCCAAGACTGATTTACTTTCTGAAACTAGAAGAAGCATTGCTAGAAAGACTACAGGAGAAGTTAGCTCATAATATATTTGTCTTTTTACATGAAATTAATTTTAAATTTACAGTTCAGAATTCTATTCTTTGTATAGACCTCCCAGCTTGAGACTGAAATTTCTGGCCCTGTCCCATCAGACTGCCAAAATGTCTTCTGAAATCTAAGGAAAAAATAATTAACACCCAGCAGGGAAACATAAACTGTTGCGTAGCAGAACAAAAGTTAAGGCAATCATATGTTATTAGAGTTTGCTGCACCACAACTATGCTATGTCTCTAAGCAATTAAGAAATTATAGCCTGAAGAGCTGTTTTAAAGTGCTAAATATTCTGCTGACTTGTGCTTAGGATGTGAGTCTTTCAAAACCTTTCCATTTTCTCCTGCAGTTTCAGTCTGGTTGCTTTCTCAGAAAGGTCAAAGTAGCTAGGGTAGAACGAAGATGTCACATAGCCAGAAAACTACATCTGAGCACAAATCTGCTAATAGGGGAGGTCAGCTTCACATTTTATATGCATCTACTCCCAATTTCCAAATGCCTGCATTTACATAAAAGGTCTAGAAAATCAAATCTCTAAAATCAGGCAGCACCATGGGCATTTCCAAAGACCTACCCTGTCCTTGCCACTAAGCTCTCTCTCCTAAATTGCAACAGCTCTATCCTTCCCACGGATGAGAACAGAGAGACAGCTCAACAGATACTGCCTGAAAATGAACTGTTCCAGCAGGCTCTTCCACACTTGGATTTGCCTTGGGTCTAGAAAATAGATTTGAAGTCAAAGGCACCGCATTTTCAAAAGACAAGGAAAATCTGGTAGAGTTCTAGGTAAAGCCTTAGACAAGGTTTTATTTGTCTCTTGCTTTTCAGAAGTTGCTTTCCTGTCTTTGCCTTGGATAAGGAAATCAATCATCTTTGAACAGTAATTTTTGTCTCCAGTAAGACATACACTGGTAGGGTCTGAATTCACCAACACTGAAGACCTACACAGTCACTCCACTATCTGAAGGCCCTACTATTTCTCATATTCTCATAGATGCCAATAAGACACTGTTTTCATCATACTTTGATTAAAACTTCCTGGGTTTCCCAGTATACAGACAAGCAAATCTACTTCCAAATTAAAAATGTAGGGGTCTAGACCATTTTTTCCCCCGTGTTTTCAGGATAAATTGTCTGTGGCAAAGTTCATCTTAAATGTTTCACAGAGAGGTGCATTTTCCTGATGTTGAGAGAAATCTTTTCCAGAGTAAGTCATGCCAAACTTGACTTTTGAAATTCTTGCATATTTTTCTCCTCTGAGATTCTTATATGCCGTACTTGCTATGGTTCACTGGCTAGGGATGCTAAGACAGGATGAAGTCTGAAGCACTGGACAGCTAAACCTGTCCTTTGCACCCCAGTAACAATCTCTGAAAGTCCCCTAAATACCAGGTATTTCAAGTGACACTTTTACGTACTTCAGGTAATGCAAATGATTTCTCTTCAGATGTTTCACATATTTCAAAGCTGGCATTTTATCAGAGGTTCAGATAAGCCTAACAGAACTGCTACTGTCCAGGAGACATGAGTGATTAAACATAACTGAGATTTTGAGACTCAATAATAAACTGTATTCAGGAATTGGTCAGGAGTTGAATGCTCTGTTACACCAAATGGAAAACATATACATACATATCAATCACAGATATCCTAGCAGGAAAGAAACAGATTAGAGAGTCAAGAGCACAAGTCAAATAAATTAGCCAAAAAGCATGCCATATATCAGCCATATATTATTCCTAATTGCTAGGATTTAATGGTTATACAAATAACGCTCTCTCTAAACTGGGCTAATAAACCACAGCCTTAAATCACAATCTGCTTATTTAAAATAAAGCAGCAGCTCCCTTATTCTGAGGGCTGGGGTGTTGGGATGAGACCTCTGTGTGGGCACTGAAATGAAGGAAGTCACCAGCTTTATTTCTGTTTTCTCTCTGAAAGAACAGAGCCCTTGTTTGCTCCAGCCAAACAGCCAAGGAAAAGTAAAGTATAATTAAAGTTCACCATAACAAACCCTGCTCACAATGACTCGCATTTATAATTATCCCAACAGCAAGAACTGATTTTTTTTTCATTGGTAATTAGCCCTGGTTAAAGCAAAACACACAAGGTTGACTTGAATACAGCAAAGATAATTTTCTTGTTTTTCTCAGTACTTGATAGATTGTGAATACACATGTGCATTCCTTCCTTTTTTTCCATTTCCTGTCAGTTTTTTTTCTTTTAAAGTGTCATTTGATCATTCTTCAGTGTGAAGTAATCACTATAAAAATGCTGTCTACTGATACTTAGCATAAATGAGGCATTGTTATTCTGATGCAGAAAGTTTTGAGAACACACCAGAACAAACAGCCAGATAAAACAAGTGTTAATCCAATTCTCTGGTGTATTACTTACAGCAACATTAAACTGTACAATCAAAATTAACAAGGATACAGAAATCAATCTACTTGAGCCAAAAGGGCTATTACTGCACATGCCAAGAAAAGAATCGCTGTACTTCTCTCTTTCCCCTGTTTTTACCATGGATTTTCTATTATTCAGTCCTCCTGCATAAGCACAAACCAAGAGAGGAAGGAGTATAGTTTCTAAATGATAAAATAAACCTTGTGGAGGGAGCTCCAACTCAGCTCAGAGGGATTTTCACAGTACATGTATTAAGTGATCTGGATGTTAAGCATCAGAAATACTCCTTTCACTGTAGGAAGATTAAGAAGTCAGTTAAAAAGATTATGGGAAAATAGAGGGAAGCAGTTTGGATGATTTCTGCCTCCGCACTTCTGTGCCTGCTACCAGAGAGAGACGAGATGTCAAAGTGAGACTGTGTCAGAGCACAAACACTCCTCACAGAGCAGTGGCAGAACAGAGCTGTGGACACAAGGCATCCAGATCCAGCTGTGACAACCAGCAACAGCTGTTTTTGCTTTGAGGTCGCTTAGATTCTCTGCCCATAAACTAGCCATACAGAATTTGGGAGGACTCTGGCTCTCAGTCCACCAACAAGCCTTTCACAAGTGTCAAAACTCAAAAACCATCAGCACTCAGTTCCTTGAAGCACGTTATTCCTCTCCGCTTAATTTTGACATATTCAGCATAAGGCAAAGCAGTGTATAAAGGGCTCTGCTACTTCACAGAAGCAACGCCAAATGTACGTGATACAGTAAGAGTTTTTTTGTCATATCACAACACTTCACAGTCACAGAGGTACAGAGAGTAAAACTTTCTGATTTTCTATGTCTTAATGGAATTTAAAAGACCAATTTAAAACTATTTTGCTAATGGTAGAAGCCCTTGATCCTCATAAGCATTACTTTAGCAACACATGGAATGCAAAGAGTACAGAATCTTGTACTTTAGTATTAAAGACTTCTGAGATTTTAAGCTACAACTGTTAACCTTGCACTGAAATGTCCAGGTTCAACTGAGGTCCTTGCTGCTGCTGTTGCATTTGCCCCCTAACTTTCCCACAGTCTTACTGTTCAACCTTCAATGCATGATAAATTATTTATGTCATAAGTGAGGGATTTAATTTCAGTTTAGTATTACTGAAATCCAGTTTGCTCACTAAGCATAGCCCTAGCCCTCCAAGATGATGACTCATCTACCCACGAAATAGGTATTTTTCAGAACATTTAATGCTATCCTGAAGAAACATTATTATTTTAGGACCTAAGACTTGTCAAGGATACCATTGCAAACTCTGATGTCTACTCCCCATTTACTTGTGCTTTCACACCTTTCCCTAGCTTGATGTTGCTTAAAACAGAGCAAAGACCATCCAAAGCTGCTGGCATAGCCCTGTGATGAGGTCAGAGAGGGTGGGTCAGTGTTGAGAAGCACAAGGCTCTCCCTTCCCAATCTGAACCCCGGGGCTCACTCCATTCCCCCAGGTTTTGACACAGAGGTCTTGCATAGGTCAATTTGCACATGTTGGACCAGGACCTGCTCTGCAATTTCAGTATGGGAAAAGAATGCCGTTTTAAAGGTGGATGGTTACTTAAAGGTGGGGTTTGAAGCACTACATCACATCTCTTCATAAAATAAACAGAAAAAAGTATGGGCAATGTTTCATGAATATCCTCTACGTTTCATTTCATCAATAAGTGTGGGGAAAAACATCTTCTGCCCTTACATATTGCCACTTAGGATGGCTTTACTTAAAACAGTTATTAATAAAGCTTCAGGTGTTTGCAGATACTCCAGACAGAGCAAAATATAGCTCAAGTCATGTGCCAACTTTTAAAATTTATTTTTATCTATTTGCTTATTCTTTGAGTCAGGTGTTTTGTCATAACAAACTGAAACAAAGGCTTTTTTTATTGCCGAAGTTATTCAATGGCTTTTGTGTTCCTAGCGTCAGCAGGAACGTCAGAGGATTGTATCCAAGGAGCTAAATGTGCAAGACCTAGGGTCAAAGCAGCTGAATACACCAACCTCAGAAAACACAGACAATGAATTGCAAATGACACTCAAAACAAAACGAGGAAAAAAACCTTCACACAGAAAACTACAAAAGAACTCCACAGATACTGAATTGGCTTTCTGTACACACTGATCCTGCTTAACTGTGTGTGGTAACTAACCAAACCTTCTGAGTCTAATAGTCATAAAATAGAGACCTGGGGGTGGGGGAAAGATAATGGGATGGGGGAGAACTGTAAGGAAAAAGATTGCATTGCTCCTCTTCCCCCCCTCCTCCTTTTTTTAATTTAAAGAGAGAACATATATCTGTTGCTATTTTCTCCTGTTTTGATGTGCTGAACATGACAATTCAGCATAAGGCAGTTACTTAGCCATTAATTCTGCTGGAGAAGTGGCACAGTGTCTTGGGTTTGAAGCACAGAACAAAACAAATGGTTTAGTAAACCTAAACTGAAGTGTCAGTTTCTTCATGACACAGAATTGTGCTACTGTACCTCTCAACTTGCAAGCAAGTCATCAATACAAGACATGAAACTGGTATTTATAGCACCAGTCTGAATACAACTGTGATTTGACGTATGGCTGGTCAGGTTCTCATGGGACTCTGGCTTGATCATGGGCCATGTGACTTGGATGCTTTAATGCTACTTTAGGAAGGATTAGAACTTCCCTGGTGTCAATTACCCTCCATAGCAAATTTAGGAAATAGTTGGGTTTTAGTGACCAGATATGACACTCTCAAATGAAATATTATATGGTCAGGAAATTAATTTTGTTTCAGTTACTTTACTATGATATTGCTTGCTCTCTTCATTCAAAAGAGAAAAAGTCCAAAATCTAAACTAGAGTTGCAGAAAATGTTCAAGTAACTAACCACTCTCTTTCACACTTTGAATCTGCTTATTTAATTTTAGGTCACCTACTCAACTATTTATGGAAATGCTCCTCCATCCCTGCTCTGTCTCTCTTTGTGAGAACACTTTTTAAATCTTTTTGTCTGGAAACACAGAGCACATCACAGCATAAAGAGACACAATTCCAATCCTGCAGCTATGCTGAAAACTTGAAAGTCACAATGATTATCAATAAAATCCAGCAAAAAAAAAAAGGAGAAATGTCTTGGTTTACCCAATTTTTATTTTAAGCATTAAGACCTGCAGATATGGTCTTCATTAAGTAAAGCCAATTGGTATTATTTTAATATTAATTTTTCCAACTTTCAGAGGTAAACTCTCTTTTCCTCAAAGGTAAAGAAGTACTCTTTTACTTTTCCTAATGAAGTTTTTATATGACAATTTCTCTGTTTGTCATTTTTGCTACACATCTTTAAAAACTATAAAATACTTCAAAAAGGAATAAAAAATAAAGTCTTACCCATGGCTTGTTTCCCCATGGCACACTGATAAGTGTTTCTTGGGGACTGGTTGTGGTGAGGATATGGAATCAGCCCAGCACAGACACCAAGAAGAGTGAAAGGCTCAATCTCCAAATGGGTTGTATCTCTTAAAAAGAAAAAGTACTAATTATAGCAGGCTTGTCAACAACTTAAGAAGAATTTATTTAATTCAGTAGTATCTCATAATACTTCAGTTATATTCAGGAAAATGTAAGTCAGTGGAACCTTAAAATATGGATTCACTATTGGATTTTTATTTTTCTAAAAAATAACTCCAAACAACAGCAACTTTCTTCTGGCTTTAAATGTTTTTACATGAAAAAAAAAAAACAGAGAAATAAATGAAGGTTTATTGCATCGGGGAGAAAAAGCCTCTAGATAATGTCAATCTGAGAGAGCTCAGTAAGACAATAAAATACCAGCTTATACAGTAAGATTCAAAATGCCTTAAGGAATGTCTTCTCATGTAATGAGAGCCTTCAGCATTAGATTACTAATCTGACAAAGAAATCCAGTGGGCAGATGGAAGAAGGAAGAGTAAGACAGATTGAGGTACTGAAAAAAAGTAGCTTCAGTTTTCCAAGTTTAGTTATATAGTTATATACAGAGAGAATATATATATCTCTTCCCTATAGTCAGTTATAGGGAAAACATCTGTGTCCAAACCAGATCCAGTGCCATAGGTGATACAGCATAATAAAACACTATTTGAAAATCTCGGTAAATATTTTGGAAGTGATTATGTTGTTACAAGGCAGTACTGATGACAAGTAAAAAGACAGGGTAAAGGAATGAAGACAGATGACAAAATTTGTTCTAACTCGCATGAGCTTCAGAGGAGAAAGTCCACGTTCAACAAAGATATGAATTTAAATCAAGCTAAGTAACTAGGAAATGGGGAATTATGAAATTCTGATAATTATAACCAAACCTATTCAAAGCCTATCTTTCATGTCCTGAATTTATTGTAGAGTTTGGGTTTAGGCATACATTGCTTCTCGCACACATCTAAACTCAGTGCATTCTGAAAAATCCCATCTTTAGTGTTTGACTTTTCCTGGAAGATTTTTGGAAGACTTCCTTTTAATTATTTGAACAAATTAATTTTATTACTCAACTTTAAAATCTTGCAAAGGAAATTACTGGAAAAACCTTTATTACAGCAGGACTATAAGCTCACAAAGGCTGAGGCATTACCTACAAGTACATCCAGGCCTAAGAGAAGTGCCAGCATGCACTTACATAAACAATGTATGTACTACTGGGAAAAAATGCAACCTGAAAACTAGGAAAAAAAAAAAAAAAAAGTCTGGAAACCCTCTATCAGTCCTAGAAATCTTTAAGAATCACAAATATGCTTGAGCAACCTAAAAATCATCAGTTGGGCAGAGGATAGCCACTATTTTCCTCCATGTGATAGCAAGCAGCCATGTTAACTAACATCTGCCCTAAGAAAATACAAATGATAGAATCCAAATTGCAGTCAAGTAATTGCAAAAGGGTCTCAAGAGCCAGTAGAAAGCTTAATAGCAGATTGCTTCTCCATTCTGTAGAAATTCACAGACCTGCTGACACTCCTCCAATAAAACAAGAGGCTTAATTAAGACTTACTGATAGTGAAGTACACCGATTTCTTCAGAAAGTGGAAGTGCATGGAACTACATACACATTTTCAGACAGAATATTTAACACAAGTTTTTTACCATTGAAGTCAATCCTATTTCAATGAAAGATGTTGTAGATCCTGGTATCTTATGAAGTGTTCCACAGTGCTAATGAGACCTTCACCTCAGACTTTACAGAGCAGTTGAATTTGGGTGGGTCAAAACTGCCACTGCAGGGCCCAAGAAAGGAAGGCAACCTCATGAGTTTGAAAATCAGTTACAAATGTCTAAGGAAGAAACTTAACTCATTAAATAGGGTCAAATCATCCAAAGAAACCCCACCCAATGGGATTGGAGAGGTAAAGAGAGGACACTGTAGCTAAAAGAAGCCCACATTACAGAAGCAGGAATGTAAACAGGATACCTCACAACAGTGGATTGTATCAGTTCCATTACCAGAACAAGTTGTACCAACATGGTCACACCATTTAAGATGCAAGATGATCATGTGGGGAAAGGGAGTACACAAATCAACTATTTGGGATGTAGGGAATATGATTACCAAACACAAGGTGCAGTGTACTCATACGATGCAAGCTCAGATACTTAGGGCACGTTAGCCACAAGCACTGAAGATGAACTCAAAATGGACAAAAAGAACCTGCCAAATTTGCCAGTTGTTGTGAAGTCGTTCCCTCAAACTAGTCCACTGGAGTTCACTGTCTTCTCCTATTTTTGCCTAAGCAATGATTTCATGGGATATACTCCCAAAAGCCCTCCTAGCTGAATCAGGAGTCCCGTACCTTAAACATTTCAACCGATGTTTTTGAAAATTACCTATTTTGGCACAAATTACAGCAATTGTGTGTGCTTTATTCATGTGTCTTTACTCATGTATACCGAAGTCAGTCAAGAGCACGCAACAGTAAATTGTTACAGAGATAAAGTCTTAGAAAGCCTAGGCAAGAGCAATGCAATTTAATTAGCAGAGTTAATGCATTTCATCTGGGAAAGGTGAAGGTAATTGAAGATAATTGAAGGTCTCATCCAGCTCCACTGAAATCAATGATGTATTTCTATTGGCTTTGAGGAGTAGTTGACTAGTAGAGATTATTTAGAAAATGCATTTTCTGCCTAAATCTACTGATCAAACATTTCAGAAGATAAATTCTAACATCTCATATGCACACTTGACTTAACAAGATATTGTCAAAGAAGCATTAAAAAAAAAATTAAAAAGATAGGAGGACTTAAAAATTCAAAAGAATCCTTCCTTTAGCGTGGGCTCTTTAATCACAGAGATTTTAAAAAAAAAAAAGCACCAGGTCCTTCAGATATGTGGAAAATGCAACAAATCTGGAAATCCTTCAGAATGAAAATCACATACCAAAAATGTTTTCAACACATGTGGTAAAGAATATACAGAATTATACAGATATTTTTATCAGGGTCTATTGTACATCCAAGAGTCAAAGGGAAGGTCTCATTCCCATACTTCTATTACTGTAAGGTGGTTGTCTACGGTCGCTCTATAGCCGTAAGAGAAATTTCCAAACTATGATCAGGACACGCTAAGATAATCATTCAACATGTGGAACCATTTGCTTTCTGGATACCTATTGTATAAAATTACTTACGATGAGCAGCCCAATGGTTAGCACAAAAAA
>VXAU01002247.1:143963-205183 GCA_013399695.1 Formicarius rufipectus
CGCCACATCCAGGAAAAAAAACGCATAAACCTTTAACTATTTCATATTTTTAAGACTTGGTGGCAGGAACAGATCCCGAAAACCTAAACAGTTTTTTGTAACTATCCCATGAATAATTTAGGATGTGTGTGAAGAGACTGCTTTCTTTAGATTTCATCTGGAGTGGTTTCAACCATTAGCAGAGAGCAGTATGTACATGTGAAAACAGTAATTACTTATATGCTTGTATTTCAGAGGGTCACACTATGAAAGTTTTTCCTGTAGCAGTGTTTAGTCTGAATGCATACTTACTTATTAATCGTATTTTCATACAGCGCAATGTTACAGTCATTTTCTTCATTCACATCCAAATATTCAACGAGGCCTTCATGCAAGAAGTCTTCAAAATTCCTAGATAAATCAAAAATTACACTGGAAGTACTGTCGTGTATTTTCGCAAATACAGAATACATAGTACACGTACTAAAAGGAATGTAATATGTAAAGTTAAACCAGATAAATACTTCTACAGAAAAATTTCTGTGCATATTACGTATTAAAAGAAAAATTTATTTTTTAAATAATTCTGTTGCCCATTCACTGCTTTCACACAGTCTGACTGACAAGTGTTACTTAAGCAAACAACTAAATAAAATCTTCCTGTACATCACCCTCCACTCTAAAAAATGTAAGCAAATATCAGGTAAGTTTTCATGATGGTTTTGTGAAATTTAGTTTGAGATAAATTTAAATACTTTTGTGCAAACTAAGAATTTCAAAGGACTTTAAAAACTAATTCTGAATGTGCCTATTTTAGGACAGTCAAGTTGATATTCCCTTGAGGTGTTTGATTATTCAATCAGGAAAAGGTTGTCACTGCCTGAGGCCTTCCACTTGCAGAAAGATGAGGCTGTGAGAGGTATTTATTCTGTATAATCACCAAATTTCATAGCAGCAAGAAAATAAGAACAGCAGACTTAATCGGACTTTAAACAGAAAATCTCCAGTACAGCAATTATTAATTTATATAGGAGAGTAGACTTCTTTATATAGTTAAAATCAAGACTGCGAAATACTGACTGAGTGAAGTATTTCCACACAGCAGTTACTTAGTGAGGACGAATTTGGTCTACCTGAGTTGCGTACCTGTATCCCTGAGCCAGTTCTTCCATATGCTTGTTTGTAACCGCTGGTTTTTGCTTCTTGACAATTATGTAAGGTCTGCAATTAACAAAGAGAAAAAGGATTGTCATAGGGGTAACTTAATTTACACTTACAGTAAGAACTCTGCCTCTACACAACCTATTTTATATACCACTTTTCAAATTTATCCATCTTTAGCTTGAAAATCCACATAAATACAAGTAGTAATTATTCAGACTTTGGTTTGACATATTGTCAGTGAAGTACTTAAAAAGTGTACCAGAATATGTAAGATTTCAATTTTGAGGCAGAAGATATTTTTTCCTCCCTTTAAATCTTTAACATTTTTTAAGTTTTACCTACAGATTTTGATGACGGCTTTAAAAGATTCAAGATTTCCCAATCTACAAAGCTAAGAACAGCATTAAGTACAATGGTAGAATAGAATAGAATACAGAGTGAACTGTTTGTGCTCAAGTGTCCACATGCAAGAACGCACTTTATGGTTACTTCCATAAATAAATTACACAAATGTACAGGCATTTACTATGGGTGACCTCAGATGAATCCATAAATTTCAGCAGCACATGGATCTCTGAAGGCTTCCTTACCGAACAAAAACACTGACACAAAGGATGGCATACAAGAATGAAACGTCAAGGGCTGTTGCTATTTGGACAAGTTTCTTCTGTAAAGAGCAGCAAATAGCTACAAGATACTTGTGGAGTCCCCTCTGAAGTCTAAACAACTGTTAGAAGACTAATAAGCACTTTTAAATGCTTAATAGGGGTATCTGAACAATTGCAGGGTGAGGGGTGCCACAAAGCAAACTTGGTAAACTCCTGAAAATCTATACCATTTCCCTGGTCTTTATTTTACCAACTGGAAGCTTTGCTGCATCTCCAAAACTACAGAATGGCTGATAGGAGCCTTGACTGAAAAAGTGATTTCTCTGCCACTGAATATGCCCCTACTCTGGATCTCTTGACCAGGTATGATAAATTGATGGTTTGTACACTTTACTATTTTGGAGCCTCTAACACACCTCAAACTGTATTCAGCATGCTCTGAGATTGAATTAATAACTAAGGTGGAATGCCACCTGTACTTGTGACTGCTGCTTCGTGAAGTACACACAAAACAATGTTAAATGTTAAAATCTGTATATATATTCATCAACTCATTCTGCCTCTCCCAATCTCTGCTCTGTTCATATTTTATGCCTTGTTCTTTAGGCTAACTACTTGGACTAGAGATGTTTTACTTGTAAATAACCTAGCTCAGTGCTGCCACAATCTGACTGGGGTCTCCAGCCACCACTGTAAATCAACCTGATCTTCTGCCTCAAACTACTGTTACGTTCCACCCTTCCTCATTTTAGTTGCCCAGTTCTATTTCGCTTTCCTCGGTGACATGACTGCTATTTAGGCACTCTTTCTACCTAATAAAGAACACAAGCATTTCAAGGTGGTGACCTTCTTCACGGGCTTATTGAATTCCCTACCTGCTTAAGGGTAAGTAATGAAATAAAACAGAATGTGAGACAAAGAGATGCTCAAGTCTTAATGCATTTGCTTATATTAGTACAGTGTATAGAACTGTGCTTATGTAAGTTCAGCAGTGAGATAATTCTGACAGGATGTTTACCTGCACAATCTCCCTCCATCGGAGGAAATGTAAACACATCTGTCAGACAGATTTGTAGAGATGGAAACGAATTCATTGATGTAACCTGCTCGACGCATTATCCGAAATGTGTTGACTAATTTCTGATGATCACGTATGACACCAAGGATGTTACCTGTTCAGAAAGAGAATAAATACCTGGTGCATCCTTTGCACATCTAAAATGCTATTTACAAATTCTGATCATGGGTAACATGCATATAAGTATTTCCTGATTCTTGCAAATAATAAGAGTTGTAATAAAATTGCTCTTTTCTGACACGTGTAAGAATTGGCTCTTTTTTCTTCTCAGTATATTGATATATGAGATCACTCATGACAGCACCAGAATTCCACCTTCAGGCACTTAGCTCAACTTAGCTATCTTAGTAGGGCACTTTAGCTCATACTTGAGTATTCTGATACATGATGAACAAACAAGACAACAAAATTCATTTAAAGAGTCACCTGACCGAAGTAGTCTCAATATACAAAATAAATATGTGTGGTCACATTTTAACCAAAACTTTAAAAGATAAGACAAAGAATGACAGTTTAGGGAATTTCTAAGACAATACAAAGGTCTTTATAGCTTAAAGGATTTGTACTTAATAGATTTTCTGCCCTCTTAGGTCACAAGTTTAAATCAGGATCAACTCATCCATTCATAAGGCTGAAATTTTTTATCAATTAAACCCACAAACCAGTAGATTGAACAAACTTGTTTTGTCTCACTTCATACTAGTTCATCTGCATTTGGGCACACACTATCTTGTTCCATACCACAGACTGAGATTGTGAAGGACATGTCTGATATTTTGGCTCTGCTCTCCCCTTTGGACCATATATCAAGACAAAAGAGAGTGCACATGGTTTCACAGAATCCTATCTTTAACATATTGTACAGAAAAGCAGAGCAAAGGAATGCAGACTGGTCAAGTGTCGCTTTTGGGGAAAGGTAGGATTGAAGAACAACTTCTGTTTAATTCAAAGGTAAATGTAGAACTTATTCATGCTGACAGACATTACATAGTAGTCCCTGGAAGTGGATGCTGTTGATAAAAGGCTATTTTTAAACCAGAGTTGTAGTTTTCAAGATGTCAGTATTTTGAAATCTAATATGACAGTACCTGTTATTTTAGAAACACTACAGGATCAGTTGTAAAAGAAACACAAATGTGCAGAAACAAAGCATATGTGCCAAATCATCCCTTTAAAAAAGAAAAGAGGCCTGTTTTGATGGTCTAATTTCTTCTAATCATTCACAAAGCAAGATGCCTCTGAAAAGGTAGTTTTAAAGAGAATAGCACTGCTAAACTTTGCAAACAATAGATGTTTCCTTTCTGTTCTTAAAGGTACTTTACTACTTTCTGTAAATTTGTAAATTTATTACAAGTTCACCAGTTATTTTCTTTTAAAAGCATTTTATGAATGGCACGCCTTTGGTCAATGCCTGAAGAAACACACAAATCTGCAGCTGGATGTACATATTTCTGTGCCTACTTATACCAGTGGGCTTAAAAACAAGGTTGAAATTTGAAAAAGCTTCAATTCCTCAGCTACAGAAATCTGCACTCAAGAGTTCTGAAGACACACCTACATGCAACTAAGTGTCATCATCTGGCCTGCCTACTTTGTCCAAGCCTATCAAAATATTTACATAGGAAATTATTTACAGGGGGAAAACTGCACCTGGGCTTCACCCTGCTCCAAATATTGTTGTAACCCTAACTTTCTATCAGCAACAAATCAGAGTCAACACTGCTGAAAAGTAACATACCATTAAGGAAAACAAGGAACACATTTGGATATGAAAGTTCTTCACCACATAGCAAGTTGACATCTTCAACTCCAAGATTACTGGCTAATTTAATAATTGGGCCATCCTCCATATCTGTAGTAATATGAGTCATGAGGGCAAGATTTTTAACCAAACCACAAGCCTAAAAAGAAAACCCAAAACAACAATAAACACATCACATATATTTTATCCCTTCTAGTCCAGTGTACTAATACCATAGTTACTTTTCCTCCCAAAACAAAGAAATTAAACAAATTAATTACCCAGCAAATTTGGAGGGAGAAAAGAAAGAATTTTCTGTATTGCACTGAAATGAAATCTAATGTTTTAGCATTTACAAAATAATAAAAGTAGTAAAAAATATAGGCATTGAAGCTGTAGTTCTTAAGTTATCCAGCCATGTATAACCCTGTATTTCTCTCTTCAAAGCAACAGCCAGTATAATGGAAATACAAAACCAGCCTATTTATCCATTTTCCAATCTATTCTAACACAAACATTAACATTCTTAAATTACAAACATCCATGTATCTTATACAGTGCAATTTTATTTCAGCTGCTTAATGAGACTAGCTCATACTGACTACATATTTTCCAGAAAGTTCAGAGCTCCCCCTTCCCAGTATTTCACATCCAGAAAAAAAAATAGAAAGGGGAACAAAACAGAAAGACTGTCAGCATCAGTTGTTGAAATAACCAGATGATATCTTATGTGTAAAACATACAAAGGTGGTTTTCTTCCTCAAGCTAATGGTTAAAGAAATAATAGTACAATTTTCTCAAAGAACTGCACGTTGATCTGAACTTCAAAACATGTTTATTACAGTATGATGGGATAGGAGTTTAGGATTCCCCTCTTTTTGCTCTGATCAAAAGAGAGCAAGTAGTGCTGTACAAAAAATGGAGGGGATGGCCTCATGTCATTCTCATACAGCCAAATGATTTCAGAACTGTTTCCAGACAGGCCACCCAGAAAAAAAGAACTTCATATAGTAAGGAGGATTGGGATGTAAACAGGGATGTCAGAATAGACATACAAGTTGTGTTATCAGGCTGAGGATAACATCCTCTCCAGAAATCTCCTCACCATAATTCTTTCTCTGATAGAGGATCACCTGCTTCAAAATAAAGTGTCTCCATTCCTCAGGACAAGAAACACATAAAGCAAAAGAGAACTTCCTCACCTCTCCTTCAGGAGTGTCAGAAGGGCAGAGCATCCCCCACTGAGATGGTTGTAGTGATCGAGGGCCACTCACTTTCCTTGTCTTTTCAAACTGAGAAGAGATTCTAGTCATCATTCCCAGAGCAGATATGTAAGACAAGCGGGACAATACTTGCGTCACACCTTGGCGGTCCATTTTGAATCTTTTTAGAGACCAATTTCCCTGTAAAATAAAATGAATGTTTCAAAAAAATTATTCCAGTTTATCCCTATCTTGACTTTTTCCAGTACCTAGGTAGAATGAGTTTTACTAAGCAAATGTTGTCCATTTATATAAACCAACTTTCTAATTACCTATCTCCATATAAGCTCTTAGTTGTAGTGTATCTGTATTAAGTAATAATACAAGTTGAACCAAAAGAACTGCTCTCAGATGAAAGGATACTTTGCTATTATATATTCAGTCACACAAAGATTCTTCTTCATCTGTCCCTCACAGATAAATGTAAACCGAAATTTAGCTAAATTAACTTATTTTCTGTTTTTATTTTATAGGTTTTTGGAGGATTTTTTTTTTTTTTAAGATCTTTTGAGTGAAATAGCACTTTTACAACAGATTCCACAAGCTTTCACTTCTGCCTTTTTCATGATTGGTTATTTTTGTAGGAAGCACAGGCATTTATGCTGGAGATGCCTGACATCGAAGCCCGCTGTACTTTCTTGAAGCCTTTTGTTTTTTGAATCCAGAGGAAAAAGACTCACTGATACATCTTCTCACAGAAGTGTGTGTGGGAGAGGTAGAATAGGTTTATCCAACTTCTCCAGTAGGATTACAGCAAGTATGGAATGCAAAATCCATGCATATCACAGGTTTTTTATATCAGGACTGTCACAAGCACTATCACTGGGGGTTTTAATTAGGAGAACAGAGGAGTTCAGACAATGTTATAGGACACATGAATTTCAATGTCAAGCAGATTTAATAATCTCTACTGTAATCTCAAAATTTGGCATTACAATTTTCACCTTCATGGTATCTACTCCATATACAATGCTCAGCAGCTGAGTCAATGGATACGGAAAGTTTCTGTCTGAAATACTATTATTTAACCCAGGCACCACATCACTAGTCAGTCCAAAGAAAATTTCCCAGGGACTGCTTTCTGCTAATTCTTGTAGCCTTTTTGACAAACTCAGCTAACTAATACTAACAAATAATTTGAAGTTTGCTTGCTATCCGACACCAAAATCCTTTCAGAGGGTGATTTGCTTGGTTTTATTTACACATTGACAACAGAATCCCATTTAGTGACGAACTCAAAGAAACCACCACCCATATGAATGGTTTTATTATTTGCTTCCACTGAAGAGACTATCAAATAGTCTCAAATTTGTAGCAGAAAGTGGGAAGACAATGCCCAATGGTAAGGCAGTCGAAAGAAACCTGTTCATTTGTTCAGCATTCTTGGGAAGGGTTCATTCACTGAGCATTTAATTCTTTAAATACTTGGGAGTTCTGAGAATATAACTGGAAAACTACAATAAATTAGTAGCTTTTACTCACACCTGTAGTTATAATTTTTATTTCTATACTAATTTTATATTTTATATTTATAGTATTTATATTATTTTACAAATTATTCCACCTGTAGTCTAAATTAGCACGTGGTTTCTCCTTCACTGCCTAGGAGAGTCTAAAATCATAAAGAGAGAGGAAAAAGGAAGTAAAAATACTTACTGAAATTGTGTTTTGGAAGGGATAGACTAAATCCTTCAAAAATTGTCAAAAAAAAAAAGAAAAAAAAAAAAGGCAAACAAAATGGGCCCAGGTCAGTTGTGAGGCCACCCCTAGATGAGAACACCTTACTGGGTGAACAGAAATTTTCTCCCTCAGTGGCATCAGATAATTCCTCAGATGCTGAAATTTCTATGAGGCCCATGGCATTAGTGCCTGACCTGACCTCTCTTCTGGCACTTTGCAGGGTAGGAAGACAACCTGTAGGAAACATCACTGTAGTTGATGCAGAAGGGCTACGAATTCTTTTGCACGCTACTGGTGTAATTATGAATCTGCTGCATTATTTCATGCTCCTCGAGAATATCATTGAAGCATTCTGGTGAGGTTGGAGATTGTCATTTCCAAGAATGATTTTTATGGTATTTGCTTAATCTCTTGAATAGTATGCACTGGGCATTGTTCCTGATAAATTATTTTTCAATGCTTAAGAGCAGATGGTGTTTAACTGCTTATGTGGCAGTAAAAAAAAGTCCAAAGACAGTGGAAGAAGGAAGACTTCACTGAATATGTACTGAATATTTGCAGATTTATCTCTGTCAGTCCAAATGGAAAAACTGGCACGAGCTAGAAGAAAGTACTAGCATTTAGAGAAACAAATCTGTTGTTTTGGTTATGTGCACTGTAGAGATTTAACTACATTTGGGGCACTCATAAAATTAAATAGTGATAAGCCTTAACCCTGGGATTTGTAAGTTACAGACTGCTGGTGGGTTTGGATGCAATTTGTGGAGTTAATTTTGTTTACAAGAACCAAAGAAAAACCTCAGTTTCATGCTAGGCAGAAAAGCCCTCTCAAGAGCTCCAAAGATTAAAAATTAAAGTTCCACAATTTTTAACAGTTCCTAAAATAATTAAGTCAAATCTAATTTCTTCAAAAAATCATGGATTTCAAAGTCATTTACAAGCTAGTAGCTAGATTTCAGGAACAATCTCACAAATTGCTATTGCAGATGTCTGAGGTAAAAGACCAAGTTAGTAACTATTCTTGTTCTTGTCCCCTGGCATGAATGAAAATATCCGTTCCAGCAGAAGACAGACACGGGCTAAAACCCAATAAGATAAATATATAAAGGCTAATTATCTGGGTTTCTTCCAATACAATGGCATGCAAAAGATTTCCCTCTCAAATAGTTCAGTTTCATTAGCAGAGAAGAACTAAATTCTATGTTGAAAATTTGTTCATACTAGCAACCTCAGAATAAACATGCATTGCCCGTAAAGAGCTCAAAGTTAAGGTTGTGGTTTTGTGTTTGTTGGGGTTTTTTTTGTTTGTTTGGCTGGTTGGTTTGGTTTCCTGTTTTCCAACCATCTTTTGGACAAACAATGTAACCTGATCCTAGTTAAATCTAGGTAATAAAAAAACACATAGTCAAGTACAACCTAGAAGACAATAAATTGGATAAATGGATAAATGATCACTATTCTAAATTTGCTTGTTTCTACCGCTCCTTCACAGACACAGAAATATCACTTTGAAAGAAAAGGTGGCTTGATGATTATTAATTCTTCAGTAAGTTCCAACAGCCCTGCCTATGACAGACTTCCGTAATTTTTAATCTATAAAGAACGTTAAATAGATTTGCTTTTCAAATTAAAACCAGTAGATTCATCAGAACAGAATTTACAGGTTTCCATCATTCACTATGATGAAAAGGCTCTATGTACTAAAATGAGAACAAAATTCCTTACTGTGGAGATGGCATTGACCATGCCATTGGTGATCTGGTCTTGACGCATATGCTTCACAACGTCAAACTGCGCTGCACGTTGCTTGGGGATTACCTGGTCAGCAATCTTTTTCAGTTCAGAGTTAAATTTTTTGAACAAATCTTCAAATAGAAGAGAAAGAAGCTGGAAATACAAAACCGTTGGATTAAGAGAAAAATTACACTTCTTCAAGTCTAGCAAATGGGGAAAGGGAGGGGAAACACATTTAATACTTCTACCTTTATATTTCTTGTGCTTGTGTATGTCCTGTTTCTCAAATGATAACTTTCTTACTAGTGTTTTTCCTTGTTAAAGTGCAATATTAGAGAATTTATCTCACAATAGAAAGCAAATTAAGTAAAATAGTCTAAGCCTATGCATTTATCCCTTTTCACTTTGCTTTAATCGTTCCTTCACAATACCTTAGCATACTCATACTTCTCTACACTATTCAGTTACTAACTGCTTTCCCTAACCTCCTACATTATAAGCCATTTGATTTACTTCTTTCTCCCTAAGGTCACAAACTCTTTTAAAGATGTAATACTCTAAAGTACAACCCTGAATTACACAAGACTTGAAGGCAAGACCAGCTTTTACTCTAGTACTGGCTGGAGTAACTGCAGCAAAGCAATATGTGAAGAGTTGCTTTGAGATACCCTATTATTAAAAGTGAAAAAGGTCCTTTGAAGTGTCCCTTCCCAGGAGTTACTTAAACTGACAAGACACAAAACCCGAATGACTTTAAGGGGCCCTTAGAGGACACATATCAGCAGCACTGAGCTTGGAAGCAGCAAGCACACAGTTTTTAAGATCAGACTGAAGCACAAAAGGTCCACAGTAACCACTGCTTCTGGACAAGAATTAAAAGAGACTCTTTTAGGAGCCCAGAAGCAACCCCTACTCTTGACAGCTGGTGAGACATATCTCAGGTTTCATAGGCAGCTGCCTTACTCAGACACACTTTTATCCTGCTACTTTCTGCCAATCACAATATATGGAAAACCAATTACACCCACAGAGTCCACCTGGTTCATCACCTGCCATTCTTTTCTAGAATTGCTGCTATCTGGAGAGTGCAATGCTCTTCACATTTCTACCTCAACAAACCCAAACCAACAACCAAACAAGTCTACAGCTTAAGCAACAAAGCTACGTAACTCAGCTGAATTGGAAAAAAAAAAAATCAACTCAGCAAGAGAACCATGCAAAAGTGCTGTTTTCTAAACCAATTATTTCCAGTATACGTATATTAATTTCTTCCAGTTCTTAAAACAGCTGTAAAAAGAAAAGGCTACCAAAGTTTGTGATCTGACTTCTTTTCGCTCCCCTATTTGCTTTGCTTTTGCAGTTCGCTTCTGCAGACACTAAGAGCTTTCCAAATCACTTACATCTGCATTATATGACACATTTCAAGTGTTCACAATGCTTTGCTTTGCAAGCCAGCAGTGTAAATTCTGAAGTCTGGCAGACCTATTCTGGGACTCAACGCTACAGCAGCTCCAAGTGTCAGAAGAACTAAGAATGGAGCGGCTACCAATGCCAGAAATGGTGGTACCCAGACTACAAACAGCCTGCAGGGTTGAACAAGCTACATATTCATCTATCACAAGCTAAGGTATTCTGTAATCAGTGGTACCATTTAATTTCTGTCCGTGCAGAATTAAACTGAATTGTCACTGTCCCCATCAGACAACCCCACCCTTCCTCACTTTCTGAAGACAAGAAAGCAAACCACTCATTCCTTTATCACTGGGATGGGTCGCTGGCTTTCATTTGGTTTCCTTTACCTACATGCCCTAAGCTGGGCTGACCAAAGCATTTAGCAAATGACACTGTAAAGCAGCTAACTTACATTATAAGCTACCTCACTGGCATCACAAATGCAGTTAAGAATAAAAATATAATAATTAACATCTGAAAGCTCAAGACTGACTCCTGATTTGCAAGAAAATGCTTCCACTGGCCTTCCCAGAGAGCAAGAGTGGATTATATTTGACTGCTCTGCAACATATAAGAAACGCTGTTCAGTTAACTTAATTGTAAAATCAGAGACAACAAACACTGTATGCTAATCCTTGACAAAAATGGAATTCTATTGCCACTCTGTTCAGAGAGGTTTTGCTTGAAAAATGAGGTCTTTAGCCTTGACTTTGGCATGAAAATTTTCTCTTCTGATGTTTATAATATCATTAATAGTTACAAAGTTATACTCTGTCACCACTGTCAAAAGAAATCAAGTCACCTGCTATGTCACAGCTAATTTAAATCAGATTTTTCATTAGAAATAAATGCACCTTTTATGAAGCATTTTATTAGGAAGGAGAACCCACTGGAGTCTCCAAAAACTAGATTATGGGGGAAGAAATTCAAATGCAGGGAGAAAGGAAAAGGAAATATCATGCATCATTTTAAGATGTCTGTTAGTCTTGTTAAATAAGAAGCAGACTCCTTTTAAATCAACCATGGAAAACATTTGATCTCAACAGGTTTGAGTAAGATTTAAATATTTAACAGAATACTTAAAAATCACTCAGAAAATGTGTACATACTGAATTTCTTGATCGCAAAAATCTCATAATACATGCCATCGGGATTATAAAGACACACTATCCTTCCTGTTCTCTGAACTAATAAAGTGAGTTGCATCCAAGTACACCAACCTCCTACTATTTGCTAGTCTGAAAAATGTCATACTTTGATAAATTCACTCAGACTCTTGCTCTGTAAGAGCTCTATCTGGCAAAGAAGAATCTCACAATAACCACATTATCTAGGTCAAGAGCAAGAGATTAAAGAAAAAGGATGGAATGCCACTGATAATATTCAGTGGATTTCAGAGTTAGTCCAGGGCCTTTCAGCCTGCTGCAGAGAAAGGAGCACGAAAGAGCAAATTATATTTAAGGAAAAAAAAGTACTGACAGCTCATCAATTGATTTTCATTGAAAATCCTAAGAAAAATTAATAAAGAAGTTAAGCTGCTGAAATACAGTTTCAGCAATTAGCTTAATGTCAGAGAATTCTAATTAGGCGCCTTGAGATTGCTATTTAGCGTTTAAGCCTTTAGAGTGCCAAATTCTCCCTTTCACACAAACTGGTTGCAAAATTAAAGACATTAGGCAGCCTTAATTATATTATCAGAACAGCTGGGATTAGGCAATCTCTGAAGTCAAGGCGGTATTCTTTTGTCACAGGGTAGAAATCCCTTGCTTTCCAGGGTGCCGGATTTTGGTGCTGTTCCATATCTCACCCATACAAAGCAAGCTGCATTAGAAACAAAAAAAATGAGGACAAAGAACAGAGTCATGCTTAGCAAATAATGAACACATTAAGGAAAGAGAAAAGGTAGGTGAAAAGATTAAGCCTGAAATCGGTAGGTTTTGCTAACACCTCAGCTGGCACCTGGCCTACCAAGCCTCTAGTGGCAGAAAGACTAAGGGAAAGCTCTGTAAACCAGCTTGGCGAGTGGATACAACTCTGTTATCTAAAGCTAAAGCACATTTCGTACTCTCTTGTCCCACGGGGTGTGAAATTAGCAGCTATTGTTTTCACACATTTTTATAAACACAATGCCTTTTATGTCTTTACATTGTTTAGACTGCTATGTTTTTCTTATCATGTGGGAATGCTTTCTTTTTTTTTTTTTTCTTTATTCAAATTGTAAATCAATAGGATTTTTATTCCAGGAACATGCTGGCATTAAAAACAAAACAAAACAACAAAAACAAACCACCAACAACCATTTTATCCATACAAACTTCAGCTAAACACAAACACTTGGAAACTGGCAAAAATATCTTTACACTTTTTAGCCTGTAATCCAGTCAAATTAATATTTCACCAATAGCATTGCAAAGAGAAATTCAAGTGTTCAGTTTGAAATGAGAATTTAAGATATTACAAGAGAGAAAGAACTACCCTTAATAAAGTGTTACAACCCACCTAAATAGTTCTCCTTAATGTACAAAAAATACATATTGGCTTTGTCACAATTGCCCTCTACATTTACAATCTCTTTTCAGTTAATTTAAAACTAATTTGGTGGTAAACATCTGTGTGAGTAGAGGGCTTTTTTTTTACCCTTTGCAGAAGATGTTTTACCTGTTCTACTTTCTGTCTCTAAAAGCGTTAGGAAAAAACTCCTTCTTCCAGTTAAATAAGAACAATACAATGACAAAGCAACAATTAATTTTACTGATTACAGTCATAATGAACTAGAGCAACAACATTACAGCAGAAACGAAATAAATCCATTACAGCTTAAAATATTTATCCCATTAGAATACTGTACCAATGTCCAGTTACTACACTTCACACTTCAGGAATATACACTGTCTCAGCACAAGACTAAAAATCTGAAGAACTGTAAACATATTAATTTGAAAAATTTTCTATTCCTAACAGGTTAGGAGACAATTTTTCCTTGCATTTGTGCTTTGAATGCATTCAAGAGTGTCACTTTAGTTTCATCAGAAAACTAGGAAGCAAAGCACATGTTTTTTACTCTAAAAGGATTGCACGCTCTCTGTGTGTCTTCATATGCGTGTATGGAGGACAGGGCAGGGTGAGAAGTATGAGAAAATACGCAAGTACACATCTTAAGAAGTACAATAAAATGAGAATTTTCACTGGATAGGATCAAAAAGGAACAGATATTGTTACATGAGCTGCAACAGGAAACCAAATATGAATTATGTGAGCAGCAGAGATGCATAGGTTCTGCAATTTACCACATTTAGTCTACTTGTCTGAATTGCATGATAAGTAACTAGGGAGAATACAAACTATCAAAACTCCAAATTACATTAATACCAAGTACAGCAAATAAGTCCAATCCTAATACAAGCTGTTTAACAAAATAACCACAGGTGGCAAGGAAAAATCCATGCCTGGGTTAACTAAGTGGTTGCTTCATCTGATAAGAAAAATTCCCACTGCATTAGGGGAATGCAGTTCGACCAACAGCTGTGAACAGCCACCCTCTCTGCAGAAGAATCCACCTCAAAATCCACCAGACACCTCAAAGCACTCGCTCCTTCACAGCCATTTGTACTTCTTCCACCTCCAGTGCCAAAATTCTGCAAGCAGAGAAGTCCACACAATCTACTTTCATTAGTTCCTCCAGTTATTTTTGGACCACTTACTTTGTTAATTCATACTACTCTAGAGGGTAGAAAAGCAGCTGACAAAAATAAGCAATCTTACCGGCTAAAAATTACAGGAGGCTTGAGTGGCTGTTCTGTGACCTGCTACATAAGCTGGGCTCTCCATAATGGGACAGACTGGATCTGACATGCAAGGCACCTCCTTGTTCCCAGCTTATCCCCTTACCAGTTGCTTAGAGGAGAACACTGGAAGATGGATCTTACTGCTGTCTTCTTGGCACTAAGAGTGTTACAGCAGACCTAGAACTGATGCCGTAATTGCACTGCCCTGGCCTTTTATCTCATATAAAGAGGCAATACAGAAGCAAGGATGTAATGTATTAGTCTCAATCAGGCAAGTATATCTGAGTCAACATAGAAAAGCCAACAAATATAGAACGAAAGGAAAAACACTTCAATTGAGAAGAAAGGGATGATCCTTAACCTTCATTTATTAAAAGCATATAATTACAAAGCCCCAGAACAACATTTTACTCTGAACTAAAAACTCACCTGCCCTGCCAACTCCAAACGTTTATTTCCATAGTAGTCTCTGTCATCTACTTTATTTTCTCCTTGAGCCAAAATTACTCTGCGTACCATCACTGCTGTGTATATGCACTTGGCACGGAAATTGAATTCTTTCACCTGTAAATAAAAAAACAAACAAAAAAACCACAAAAAAATAAACAAAACAAAAACATACCAATGTTTCAGGATCAGTTTCTTAGTTCTTATTCAGACAAACACATCTATTTAAATCACTGGTAAACTGGGATGACTGAGGAGTTACAAAAGGGATTTGTGCACTTTACTTTCTTTGAAAATGCAAAAAAAAAACAACACACACATTAGTGACTGAAAGAGATGGCAAATGAAAGTAAATCAGAATAAAGGTATAAGGTCAGAGCTGATACTGCCTGGCTGTGCAGAAAAAAAAAAGCAAAGTAGTTCAATGTTACAGCAATTCATAAAGATTTGACTCAATCCAAGTCTTTCCCTTTACTTTGAGGATGATTTACTTGTATCTCACCTACAAAGACATCAAAGACATTTTCCCCCACCAACAAAGCTCACACCATAAATAATTAGACAACCTTACCCCAGTTTACAAAAACATTACATACAAGAACATGGGTCAGAATAGTTGAAGCCAGAAGCTCACGAGCTTCTTCCATCTTTGTTTTCTTTGGACCTCCCCACATCCTTTGCCTTCGTACTTTGTTTCCAATGTACTTCAATGCCTGTCAAGAGGTGGAATTAACCTGAGTTAATATCAGAATTGCAATCTATACAAATATACACACACACAGAGCAGTATGTATTCTTCAACCAGTGCAGTCCCACCAGCCACAGATGATACGAACTCCAAGCAAACTGCAAAAACACAAAGACATAAGCAATGCTAATAAAGAAAAAAACCTTGAAAATTGACACAATTTGCTATAATTAAATATGCAACATATTGTTTATAATAGGTTGATAATACTTGGAGTGGGAAGTGGTAAAAATGCATAATTACTACGCTATTAAAAGAAAGAATATTGCAGAGATCCAGACGAAAGGATTCTATAAATTAAAAAAAATCTAGTTTATTTAATTAAAGTTTCACCTCCAGTTCTTTTGTGTACTTGCTAAGTTTCATTCAGATATTAAACCATGAGGTGGCACTCACTGTTTATTATCCACAATACCTACTGTGCGTCATCCACATCTGCCTCCAGAAGTACCTTGTAATCATTAATGAATTCCTAATCTCTTACCAGTTGTCAGTCAAGCTGCAGAATTCGCAGTCAGATAAGTCATGAAACTATCCAAGTCCACACAGGGATTTCCTGCCTGGAAATGGAGCCATGAAGCTATGTGAAAGAACTACCCTCTTCGCTAAATGACAAACTATCCTTACCTTCTTCTGCAAGTGGCTACCTCTCTTTTAACTTCAATTGGCATTCCTCGCACAGAGTGACTTCTGTATTTCAGTTTCTCTACCCTCCTGGATGCTTCACATTCCTCTATGTTCCTCCAGCATCACCATTTTATTCTTCTGACTCTGAATTAGGAGCTCTTTAAGCTACCTCTAACCCTCAAAAGCCCCAAAAGATGAAAACCAGAAAGATGTTCACTTTACAACACTCACACAGGGCAAGATGTGACAAAGTTTACAATGAAAGAGCAGAAGTAAGACTAATCTTCAAAAGCTTCCTCTAGCAGATTAATTAATATGCACACGATGAAAATGCTTCCAGCAAAATGGCTTGTGTTCTGGCTCTTTAAAAAAAGTACATGAGCTAAGGGAATTCCAGTGAGTCTTTAGCAGGACGGAGGGTGGCTACTCTTGTGGGCTTCATGCAAAAGACTAGAATTGGAGGAGAGTATCAACTCATGATGAAATGGTTACACCCACATGAATTGGGCTTCTGAGAAACAAGGTGTGCAATTTCTTTTTAAAAAATGGGCATGGTCCTCAATGAAAACCCCTAATTTGATGGATATTGCTACTTGTCTGAAAGTAGCAATAAAAACAAAGCATTTCTTGACTTTGATTTTTCCCCCCAGTCAGGTAATGAGAGCAAAGTCCCACATTTGACAAGTCCTGACCCCTTAAAAAGCCCCAGCTTAAAATAACCCCTCAAAACAAATCTTAAAACCCACAGTGTATGTCCATTGCAGACACAGCAAAGTGGTCAATACCCACTGTCTTTAGATTTTTATGGCCTCTGACTATGTGAAAAGACACACCTGCATCTGTGTAAAAATCTGAGCTTTTTGGCATTCTTCCAGGCTAGGAGCAAATGCAGCCATCACATGTTCCTCTGTGCCAATCATTTGTACAATCTCCTGGTCACTCTCAACACCCATGGCCTAGGAAAAAAAGAAAAGACAGAAATAACACAGGCTTTATGTTAACTCACTGACATTTGCTTATGCTAATTTGGTATTGTTTGTCTGCATTACTACTAAGCAAGAGCTAGTTCTTCTCTAAGAAACTGTGCCATCTGGCACTGGCAGCACAAATTCTAGCTATGGAAGAAAGTTAAATGGAAATCTTGATAAGCAGCAGGAACACACACACTTTTTGGAGAGCTGTTTTTTTCTTTCCTTCACTGACAGGAGTTAAATTCTATTTTTCCTCTTACAAGAAAAAAAGCTAGGTAATAACAACCAGAGTTTGTAACAATGAAAACCAAGTCAGAATCTACAATAAAGAAAGGAAGGTAAAATTTCTCAAAAGAGTACACAGTCTCTTACCACAAGCAATTTTGCAAACTCAGTTGATGGTGATGTAGCTCATCATATTTAAGAAACGTTTACAGTTTACCTACTTCACAGCTCTCTGCACTTAGAAGATGACTTCACAATTCCACTTGAAAGACATTCTATTATTTCACTGATCCTTGGACACCTTGTTAGACTTTATACCGTGGAAAAAAGCTTAATAAACTAAGAAAGCGCTTAACAGGTTTAGAAAAATCTCTCTATCAGTTAAGTGTTTCAAGGTGGCAGCCAGCAGTGCAGGCTTTTGTGGATTCCAGATGGTGCTAAAGCTCTCCCCTTCACACATTTGCCTGGAGCTTTGCCATATCAAGAAATGGAATAATCTCTCTAAACCTCTTCTGGCTGAGTTGTATGTTTCTCAGAACTTTGTGAGGAAGTTACGTTTGCATTCACATCATTCTCCAAACTGCCTGCCACAAAGACCACTGTAAATAATGGTCTATGTAGACCCTCGTATTCTGGTTCTCATTAAAAACTGGCAGTAACCCAAAAAGTTATATTTTCCTGAAAAATGCAGAAATACCTTCCTCTCTTGTTGACTTCACTGAGTGTCACTTTGCTTAACACCTAGCTAATGTTATTCCTATGCAAAAATGTCACTCTAATTGTGAAGTATCCAGCCTTCTTTTGTTTTTCTTCTTTCTTCTTCAATAAAAACAGTTCACTGAAGTTCCTTTAAATCCAAACTCAGTGTTTTCACCATGTGTTTTATTAGAAATGAAAAGAAGTGAAAAAGTACCACACTCCCATAACAGGGTGAGGACACCTCTCTTTTAGTGCAAAGCACAGATGACAATTCGACCAACTCAGACAGACTTGAGTGCCAAATCAAGACATTGTTACTTCACCAGGTAAGAGTGCTTCATCACAGTTTGTTCCCAAGAAGTAGTCACTCCTCTGGTTTCAAGGCTTTTTTCAGGACCAGAATCTGCCCATGTGATATCAATGTAGTTGAAATCTCTGTTTTGCACTTCCTCACCCTTTTGAATAAAGTCACACAGTAGTTAAAAAAACTCAGCAGAGAAGTTAACAAAAACTCTTATGACCTGACAGCCAGACTAGTAAGAAAATCTACAAAAGCAGGAGAGCTTCACAATAGAAGCTCTTCCATGTGTCTAGGACTTAATAGCTGACCAGCAAAAGAGTTCAGGAATGACAACTGGATTCATAAAACTATTGCACTTAGCCTACAGAATGACAAAATTTCCATGCCATTCTAGGCACATATACTATGAATCCATTTAACTAAAGAACATCAACTGCAAGCTGCTATTACCCTATTTCTGTCCATCGGGTTAATTATAGAATGGCAACCAGATTGTAAGTGTTGTATAAAAAGTGAAAAAAAAACAAGTCAAAAAAGGTCAACCTTCATTTTTACTATGCTCTTTCATCCACTAAAAAACAGAAAGCTACAGTAAATTAAAGAGGGTTGATGATTTTTTCTAACTTGATGAATTCTCTGACCAAAAGTTTCCCAACAAAAGGATGAAAAGATGACATATCATTATACCAGTGTAGATTTTCTGGCTGAAGTTTGTAGCAGCAAATTCACTTGAGAATTCTGAATTTCTGAGTGGGAAAGGCAAGGATCTGCTACCAAACAATATATGTTGTATTGTTAGATATGTGCAAATTGAGGGAAATGAATTTATGAGTAATAACTAAAAATTTAGGCAAATGATTGAAGATGTGCTGATACAACAGCCAAAAAGGAAACTTACTTATTGTCCTCTATACTCCCAGCAGTCCTGTGTAGAGTTTCACAAAAAAAACCCCCACCAACATGCAACACTAACAGGGCAAGCAATGAGGCTCATGCTGCTATCAGATAGATTTGTAACATTTACAGTTTTTCAGTAAATTTGGCCCTGATGTTACACTTTGGGGGAAAAAAACCAAAACCAAACAACTGAAAAAAAGAAACTGAAACAAAAAAGGTACTTCAGAGTTAGCCTGTAATCTCATTAGGACAGCAACAAAATATTCCTTGGTTGTTGCTCGTGATACAGAAACACTGAGGACATGCAGGGCAGAAATGTTTAAAGAGCTACTGATCCCAGGACAAAGCTGAGGGAAAGGGCAGTAATATAAAAGCAAAACAGGAGACAAGATACCCTCTTTCTTATTGATAGGAAGGCACTTTCAGAAAGGGATAATTTTACAAGGGAGGGGGAAAGGCAACCTTGTAAAGGGATAATTTAACAGTGGTAGTTAAAGGATGAGGAGGGAGATGGTAGCAGGCTTCTGAAGAGCATGGTTGAAGGCTAGTAGGCAATGGACATAAAACAGACAAATCAAAACAAGCATTCAGAATATTCAGATTATCCTGAATTCAAGTGGGAATGTGACCCAAACGGGGGTCCCACTGACCAAAACGTGTGCATGTCCATATTTGTGTGTGCACACACGTACACATGAGAGTATCCATGACAGAGTGTGAACCCAGCTCTTCCTCCCCCAGCTCGTGTCTTAATGATGATGTCTAGGCGTTTCCATGGCATCTCCCTAGAATGTAGATCTGCAGTCCATCAGGCTAAATTACAGAATGGAGACAGGCAGATGACTGGATTAAAAAGATGTCAAGGAAGTTCAAGGTTGAAATCACAGACAGAATTGGTCAGGAGCTTTCATAATTCAAAAGATACGAGCTATGAAACTACAGCCATGGGAACTCATAATCCTGCAGATCCAGTAAAACCACCATTTAGCTGTTCCTCTAGAGCTGCACCTAAACAGCTCCAAGACTAACACAGGTTTGTAAAAATGAAATTTGACCTGCTGTTCAAATCTTCTGCTGCAGGTCCTAGAGCATCACATTTTATAGCTCCAGCACAAACTAAGAATACTTCATCTGGTGATTCAGGTCATAAAATTCAACTTTCAAGATCGTCTAGGTTACTTATAATTCTCTTCCTTCCCTAACCACTTCGGTGCAACATGCAGCCTTCACTTACTTCAGCTCCCAGGACTCACTCAAGTCTACGAAATCAAGGTCACAAACATAAAAGAAGAATAGCCCTTACCTTCAAACAGCATTAACTCCTTGCAATGTAAGGAGCTGCCTGCAAAACCAGCAACACCATCTCACCTGTAACTCTGATGTTTTTCAGAATAGAAACACCCTTACGTAGCACACAAATATGCCACACACCCTCTGATGCTCACTGCTGCCCACAACTGCCTGAGCCCTCCAGGTAAAATATAAGTATCATATATTAAAATAAAAAAACCCACTGTGCACAGTTCACACAGCCCTGTGAGCCATGCACAACTGGCACAGCTAAAACAAAGGTCTCCTGGCGTTGCAAGTCAACTCAGGACATCCTAAATACCACTGTGGTTGCATATGTATATTAACTAATGAAGAAGTGTTACAAAGTAAGCAGGAAGCAAATTAGCTGTGTCTGTTCCCCATTACAAGGCAGTTAACAGCTCTTTAAAACCTAATCAAATACATACGTTGGGGGCAAAATTGTCTAATTTGTATCATTAATTCAAACCAAACACTGCATCTGCATATATAGGTACTGCACAAATGCTTCCATTACTTTTAAGAAGAAAGGTTAGGGAACATTTCTTAAACTAGCACAGCTACAAATCTCTAACTTCACATCTGAAGAACAGATACCCCAAGTCTGTCCCAGAATAGTGACAGACACCATGCCTTTTGCAGCCTATCAAATTTCAGTTAGTTGTGGTTAATGTGCTAAACTTCATAAAACTACAACTTCTATGTGTTTGGCACAACCGGCTGTAAAAGACCCGAACATGCCAATCCCGAAGGTCCTGGATGGTAGAAAAACAAAGCAGCAAAACAAGGTCATTGCAGTTTGCAGTTACAGGTAAGGATGAACTGCAAGGCAGATGCCTCCTTTAGGGTGACCCTACACAACCCAGTCCCCTACCTATGCAGATCAAGGGAGCTTTAGATCTACTCTATTTCCACCTCTCCCCACAGTCCATGTGCTGGGCTCCCTCCTCACCACAAGAAAGGATGGAGAACACTCTGTTCAAGTCTTGCCCTAACATGCAACTAAGATGTATCCATGTCTGGAAGGTATGGGTGCTCTTAGATTCCAGCCTAGGGAGTTCTTTATGAATTTTAGAACTCAGTTCTGTCAGTGGCTGGTGTCTGTAATGCTCTCTTTCAGCCCCTGATTTTGACAAAGATGTCTAAGGGATATGTTAGTAAACCTCCACTTTACAGTTGCAGTAGATTCAAATCTACATTAGATCATAGATCTCCAACCATTTGTTTTCTTTTCTATAACGTCACAATGATTTTTTGCATCCGATCTACTTCTTAAGTCATCTGCAGGAACATTTAATTGCAGGACAATTAAAGCTATTTGGATTAGAAAAACAATCCAAAATTGCTCAATTTTTCTGCCACTGACTCTCAGATAAGTCCCTGACAAAACTGACCCCTCTAGATGGTCTATGCACTGTGTAGCAGCCTTCTACCAACTACTGTTTGTTTTCTTAGTCAAAACACAGATGTCTGTGGAGTTTGGTTGTTGCCTGGATGCTGGCCTGGGAGGAAATGCAGAGCAATAGACTTTTGCCACTGCTTTCTCGGTTTATTTTTTTCATTAGAAAGTATACCTGCAGCTGCCTCAGTAAAAGGCAAGGATTCAAAGGTAACCAAAACTTCAGAACTCGGATTGTCTGTCCAGCTTAACTTTACTCCTTGCAGATGCGGATTTCTAGGTCTCAAGAAGCAGAACATCTACTAGTAAAACATGGAAGACACATGCTTTATGTCCAAGGCTTGGGTGCCAGCAAAAAATTGCTTTTCCAGTAAGTCCCCTTTGTATAATATTGCCATGTGAGAAAGCCGAGGTTACACAGGGATCCCCAAGTTATGGATTCTCTAGTTTCAGGGCTATTGTGTTTGTAACCTTGCTTTTAGTAGTTAAATAGAACAAAGAAATACCACATCACAGCAATGTCCAGGAACGAAATATCAGAGACTGGTGGTTGCTTTAGTTTCCAGCTGAAGACTCACCAAAAGCAGACAGACCCCTGAATTTCATGTCATTAAAGGAAAAGTAAAGAAAATGACCATTCATGAGAACATTTAACTGCCTGTCAAGAATGGAACATTCAGAATAGTTAAAATGTATGTAGCTAATGTAATGCTACTGTAATAGATCAATATAAATAATCAAAAAGCATTACAGCCAAGAGATTCTAAAAACTCTAACCTCTTATTCAATAAATAAATGAAAAATTATGCAACACTATTTAAAATATAAAAGATAGATACAGAGTGGGATAATTATAGCAAGCGTTGTAAAGTGATCAAATAGTCAAACAATCCTGCTTTACAAAAATAACCCAACAACCACCTCCTTGGACTTAATAACCCTGAACAATTACTCTAGATGAGCAGGTATTTGTCTGTACCAGCACGAGGTGACAAAATGTAATAAAAGTCTGTAAGTGAAGGTGGAATCCAGCTGTTTGGTACTGGAGCAAATGAACTAAGAGCCACATTAACACTTTCCTGCAACACAAAAGTTGCTGACACTTTTATGTACATTTCTGTTCATAAATAATTTCTCAACCTCCTTTAACACTGGTCACTAAAACTTCCTTCAACTACCTGAAGAGATTTACTTAATCAGAGACAACAAACATTTATTTCTCAAGTCTAAACTCAATTATTAAGACTATTTTCTAGTACCAAATCACTTCCTACATGAAAACCGATTCTTACAAGTCGCACCCAGCCCAAGAGCTGTGGTAATACTGACAAGCCCGTACTTGCCGATGCCAACACAGCAGCGCTGCGGGCACAAACTGTTCGCATGTTGTGAGCACGTGCTGCCCCCTCCTGGTAAAGCACTTCCTCGAGCTGTTTTTCCCTCTCCAAACCTTCTGTGCTGTAAACCACTACAGTGAAGACAATAGGAGGGCTTTTCCTAGATCCAGTAAGGTTTTTGTGCCCTAAGTTACCTTCCCTGTCAACAGTACCTCTAAGGCTGCTTCCCCTTTTCCTTCTGCACACAGGGTACCAGGCTGCAAATCCACAGGCAGCAGCAAAGCATTATAGGATAGAAAGGATTCCCATCTGTTGGCAGGACAGGTCCCATGGGCCATGTTCCTTTCCACCAGCCGGACAGAGCATGTCCACCCAACACCTTTACTGGCTGTAGCCCATGCATTTGATTCCACAGACAGATGAGCTACCAGCCCCCTTCTGGTCCTGCTGAGCAGCTAGGGAGAAGTCACCGTTACATCACACTGATCACACATTCAGTGTGTGAACCCTTGAGTGAACTAAAATGAAAGAGAATCAGAGAGTGAAAGAAAGCAGTTCTGGCAGTTTCACAGGCAATTGGGGTCAAGACACGGCATTGTCACCAGCTCAGCTGGAAGGGCAAATACTCCTCAGTTCTTCCCCAGAATTAGGAGTGGATGCCGCTCACAGACCTTTGTTAGTCCCACCAGACATCACCTCAAAGCCAAGATGCCTGTCCATGCAATCACTGTGCTGAAGATACTACTGAGTGTTCCTGAACCAAGCAGGGATTCTGTGGTGTTTGGACTGAGGCAGGGCTCATTCACAGGGGAAGTAAACTGATAAAGAAAAGCAGGCCACTCTAGTAACCTTATAGGATTCAGGAATAGATCTAAGAACTGCAGAACTTCCCCAGAGGCTAGCAGTTTCATTTATAGTTATGACTGGAAGTCACATATAAATGAGCTCATGGCTGTGTCATATCCCTGAACCTGAAACAAAGGGGGTTGAGCTACTCAGCACTACACAAGTCAGAGCTGGGGACAGGCTGGGACCAAAACCAGAAACAAAGACCCTTAACACAAGCTTACAATATAACTCATAACAAACGAAAACCCCTTAGACCTTCTGCAGAAACAGAGGGACCTTACAGGGCAGTAAGGGGGTTTGTCTTGGCACAGCAGTGCTCTCCTTGTAGACAAACTCAGCACTTCTTTCTCCTTTTTGCTGTACAATAAAGATTACTTCCCAGGGGACAAAAACTTCCAGTTTCTAAGGCCTGCCAAGTCCTTCTGTACATACTAACTTGAGAGTTGCTGCCTATCTCCTTTCTGGAGCTACAGCACAGCTTATTTTTGGTGTTCTCTTTTTCTTCCCCAAACTAACAGCTGTATTACCTTAAATATGATAGCAATGGGAATATCTTCTGACAAAGTGTTGTGTCTCAAGTAAAATCTTCCTTGTTTCACAACCATATTTGTCCTGCTCTTCTTCTCATGAGTGGAACTGAAGTTAAAAAAAATAATATTATGTCCAACAGAATATATGCACTGATTCCTATAATCTTTTACAGAAAATCTAGCAGGCATGAACAATCTTTCAGCTGAATTAATCCCACTTTCTTAAAAATTAGAGACATCAGCCTGTAACTCCAAAGTAATAAGTATTATCACCTGTGATGGGGACTATTTGACCTATGCAAGTTGAAGTCTGCACTTTTCAAAATCATCTTTGCATGCTTTTATCATCAATTTTGATGTAACCAGCAAGGTCAAACTGTGCACAAGTACTGCTGCAACAGTAATAACGAGGTAACAGTACTTTGCTGTACGTTAACCTCATGAAGGCTTAGTGTGAAACAGTAATGTAGTTAGGAGAGATGTGTGAGAGGCCTCTGGAGAACTAAAAACAGCCCTCAGACTCCCCAACGACAAGCATCCCATTATACCAGCATGCAGCTTATAAAGAAACCAACCAGAAGACAAACAAGATATAAATAAAACTTAATCAATGAAGAAAAGTCAAATTTAGACTACCTTGTTATTTTCAGTAATTTGTGCAGTACAAAAATATTTTTGTTTCCTTCTCCACTGCCTCTGCAAGTTTTTAAGCCAATCTGATGCAGAGAGGCAGACAAAAGGTTACATCCGATTTCCACTGCAGTAACTTCACATTACTTGAAGGAAAATGAGACCAAGCAGCACAAATAAGAAGTGCACTTTGTTACGTTAAAAATTAGAACTTGCTTTTCCTAATCTAAGATGAACCCTGAAGCACGTGAGCAACTCTCTTTGATTTTTGTGGGAACAGTGTACTAAGTGTTTTTGGAATTGATGTTTTAGCATACAAAATGACAGTAGCAAGAGTCTATAGACATTGAATGTCTATATCTTCTTCCTATTAAACTTTACCAGGAAGAAACTTACACAGGTATTTCAACTATAGCAATGAAGTTGTAAAGCTTTGGGTTTACCTCCTTTTTGTAATTGTAGGTATTTACCATACCTGGTAACAGAAGCACCAACTGTGCCTTTTCTATCAGCTTCCACAATAATTCTGTTTTTGGATAACTGTTCTTGAATAAGAATGACTTTCTCTACGCCTTTAACAATGAAATAGCCACCTAGTCAACAGAAAAGAAAGATTTTACGTGTCAGTACCCCTGTGCCTTACTTGCTTCCTTCAATATGCCTTTGAATATAAACTATTATAAAGCAAACCATAAGTATACAAAGTGTAAAACAGAAGAATAAATTCTCCCTTAAAAGAGTAATGAAGAAACTTGGTGTGGAACCTATGATAACTACAAATACGTACCACTAGACTGAACAGGACTTTTGGTAGGTTCACATATTGTATTTGAGATCTAAGACTTTACTGGGGAAGTAGTCGGACAAAAAGAACTCACAGCCATGGACATGAAAACTGTAGAGTTGTAAAAAACCCCAAACTGTGAGGTACCAATAATCATTAAAAGACATAACAGAATTGTTGGTTTGACAAATTAGGCATACTGCCTGTTGGAAGAGTATATTCCAAGGACATCAAATAAAGAGAATAAATCTTCCATAATTATTGACTTGCTCTCTTCAGGACTCCAGGGAGAAATTTCTTCTGTCTTACTTTTTAAAATGTATTTTAATACCTTTGTTTTATCTAATACAAGGAATCTGTACATGAGCTATGTTAGATTCCTGTCTTAAACTGCTCCTCCAGCACATGCCACTGTACCTTGCCATCACAAGCAAGCACAGCACAGGTCCAGTGCAGGCTTCAAAGGCAGCAGATAAAAACCAATGAAGTTCCTTGTTATGATCCTTCATCTCCACTGTACATATCAAATACTGCCATGTAACACTTTATTCTTGCTTTACAAAAGGCAGCACATGAAGAGATCCCCCTCTGGAGGACACCATTATACTCCACTCTTCCCCAATCTGCTTAATTTTCATGAATGAACTCCATCTCTGTTCCCATGTAACACACTGCTGCACAATACTACATACAAAATTTAAAACACAATATTCAAAATTTTGGTGTCCTGTTTTTGTGGTTGAAAACTTTGTCTACAAATACAAACTATTCATGCCTTCAACCATGTCATACTATTTTTCAAAAGCCTGATGATTCATTGTAGTTACAAGCATACACATTTGAGAAGTTTCCACAACAACTTCATTGTGGCAGGAAGCATATGAAAGGGGTATTTCTTTGCTGAAAAAGATTCAAAACTAAAAGCACAGTTGGGGGAAAAAAAAAAAAAGTGAGTGAAAATGTACCTGGATCTAAAGGACATTCATTAAGTTTGGCAAATTCTGCTGGAGTTTTCCCAGTAAGAACACAATTGGAGCTACGCAGCATTATAGGCATTCTGCAAGAAAACCAGTTAAAATTTTACTCTAGATTCAGATAGAAAAACATGAATATTCAAATTCAGATCAAAAACCATGCTGAACAAACTGGAAAAAACATCTTTAAAGAAATTAGAACAACATGCATGCTGTAAGCAACAATTTTTCCTTTAAACCCACCTTATTTCAATGATTTTTCACATGTAATTGAAAAGAGAAGTGAAACTGGACACCTGCAAGAAGAAACTACAGATGTCCTGTTCAAATGTTATGCGGCTACTACAGGCATCGTGACAAGCAGAGTCACCAAGGCCAGTGGTTACGAGTACAAAGACTCCTGGGTCCCCAAGAACAGTCAGCAGCAAAGAACATGCCCCTGGAGATCCACTGTTACCAGCTAGTTCATATCTCATTTCCCATATAGGAATGACACCTTCCGGCTGCAGACAGATAGTGCGTCTAATACATACCCTAAGCTTGAAGTTTCCCCAGTAATAGCTCTGATTTCTCTGTAGTCTTAGCACAGAAGCCTGCAACAAGCATTTTGTGACACAACATGTGGTGGAAAAATATTCCAAGATTTAAAACCAAATTCAATGCTTAGGGGATTTAAAAAAAGAGAAACTAAAGATGCATAGACTGGATATGAGGCAAAAGTTCTGCACCACAAAGACAGCCAAGTAGTGGAAAAGCTGCACAAGGAAGCTGGGAAATCTTCATTCATGGACATCACCAAAGACCTGGCAGGATAAAGCACTGAGCAACCCGGTTTGATCACAGAGCTGACTCCTTTCTGAGCAAGACCCTGTACTACGGGTCTCTTTCAACCTAAATTATTCTAACACCTTGTGATAAATCAAGGAGTGTTCACTTTCAATTTGGTTTATTCAACGACTAAGTAACAATGATTTTGCAGTTATCATTAAAAACTGTACTTTGACAGTCCGCTTCTTAACCCACCTTTTCACTCAGATTTTCACTGAAACTTTTGAAACAGTTTACTTCCAAAGAGAAAGCTGTATTTTGCAAAGGATATAAACAGTTTATCACTACATCTACCAAAAGGCCTCCCTGCCCTTTAGTCTCTTCTACAGAAAGGCTGACTTTTGATCCACCTTACAGAATTTAACTCCTCAGTGGACAGCCTTTGTAAGATATATGTTCCAAGTGTTTTCTAAGATAGATGTTGACAAAATTTATTCATGAGTTCTGCCATGAAACTACTCGCAGTCTCTGAGATATTTCATTCAGATTTGCTTCAATAAAAAATGAGATTAGGCTGTATTTCTTGTCTTCAAATCTCATAAACTGTTTTAACTTCTTTGCTATAATCATATTCCTATGTATTAAAAGAAAACCAATGAACTCAAATTCTGTATTTTTTCAGAGTATAAAAAGCTATTTTGTCACTACAATGCTCTATGAAAATAACCTACTTGCTCCCATCACTTCACAAAGAAAGTGTTTCCTAGAGATAAGAAGCTTCATATGACAAGCAAAGTCTTTTATCACACACAATAAACCTATGCATTGGCCATTTATATCAGAAACAGGAACCAGTTGCTATAAAGTAACTCAAAATAATTAAGTACTCAAATGCCTTTACTGAAAAGTCCCATGAAATACATGTCACAAAGTATCTTATTTATTTCACTTGCAAACAATATTTTGCAGCTACCATAACAGAAAATAGCAATTCATTCTCCTTTTGAGGATACTTTTATTTTTTTTTAATATCTGAAGTGATCAGGGAGAAAATGAAAAAAAAAGGAAAATAAAGTTACTGAATTTGTGCATAAAACTACTGAAAATCTGGAATGATACTTAGCATTCAAATGAAATTTTCCTTTTTATAGACACAAAGGTACAAAGATACTGCCTTGTTGTGGTTTTTTTTTGTTTCTAACACACCTAGGTTATCAGTGACTCTGCCAAACAACAGACGTAAGAGAATAAAGAACACAGAGCTTTTCTGTTCCAGTCTAAACTGCATGTCAAACAAGAGCATTCTATATACTGACCTGGCAAAAACCAGCATAAAACTAGAGACAGATGAGGAAAATTATTTCCCATGGCAATAATAACAGGATATTAACAGTTTTCAACAGTAGACTTCTTGCATGGATGCCCTTAAAACAATTCTGATGACATTAGTTTTTAACCAAACTAATTTTAAATGAGAGCCTAACCTTATACAGCAGAACTAATGCTTGCTTTATAGGTTTTACCATCCAACTTTCACAGACATATCTCAACATATTACGTGAGAAAGACTGAATAATTTGGCTACAAAGCAAATATGCTTCATTTCATATTACAACAATGCAAAATGCAACTTGCAGCTCCAGTACTCTTTCATGTATTTCCCCATTTGGTTTTATATCACTAGAATCACAGACAACATCCATCCTTCTTTGGAAGGAAACATTATCATAAGCTTTTGCAAAACAAAATCTTAGAACCTAAAAATCACATCCTGTAAAGCTGTTAAGATTGCCTGCTTACTACTTCTTTTAACAAGGAAGCAAGGTTAGCCCACATTTATTTTGCAGTAAAAAGTCTTCCCAACATGGCAGCAAACAAAAACTAATCCCAGAAGCTCAGGATATGGTATCATACCTGCCAATGGGTAATGCATTGCGTATGATCCTCTGGCTACCTCGTGTATATTCAATATCCACGGTAATCGGGGCAGAATAGGTCATGTCCCTCAGGCGGCACTAAAAGGAGAGCAGTCATATTGTTATGCTGGCTTACAAGCTGAAGAATCTCTCTTAAAACTTCCTATGTTTGCCCTGTGTCCTCTAAGTCCTCACAAAGAAATCAAGAAAGGCAAAGACCATGAACCACAATCATGAACCTGAACTATGTCTGATAGACTCTCCTGTTTAAAACAAAACTCAAGAAAATCCAAATACAACACTTCAAAAGCAGCCAATAGATGTGTCTTAAGAAGACACCACTGCAGAGCATACATTCTAAACTGTTTAATTAAACAAACAGGTCCAATCAGGAGAGCTGACACAAAGGCCATACTGTGTTTGAGCTGTGCTCAGCTCAGGGTCATTTTTGTATGAAGACCTTCAACAGCTGAACAGTTGTGCTGTCATATGAAGCACCACTTCCTATGACAGAGCGGAAGAGTAAGAGAGATACCATGCGACTTTATTAATAGAATGAGAAAATCTCACCATATAGTACCATTTCTAAAGATGACTTACAGAAGGTTCACTACAAATTCACTTCCTTTAAGGATTCCCAGAATCTGTTTGCAAATTCCTCAGAGAGCAAAAGCAGCATGAGATATATATATATATATCTAGGTTGTTGCATGGCTCAAGGCTCATTTCTAATCTGATCTTTCTGGTCTGCCCTCCCCAGTCTCACTCTAAGCCTCTACTGCCAGCCCTTAAGGTATTGTGTATCTTCACACAAGACCAGACTTAGTGCATTTGCTGAACACAACAGAGCAACTCATAGCAGGTCATTCATGACCTCACTGAGCATTCTAGATCTTTCAGCTCCAGGATTACAGGCTTGTCAGTATTTGGATTTGCACATTTCTGGTTCTGTAGTCTTTCAGTCTATTGATTAAGCAGTAATAAAAGGCAATTAAGATCATGCTGTGCATTGAAGATGCAACTGTATGGAAAAATATGCCTCAACAATCATCAGAAACGGGATGCTTCTTCTCTCCACATTAAAAAGTAAACCACTTCTCTAGTACTAAAATACTGATGTGCACCAGCAGTTTTCAAACTGTGACTTGCAGGAAACTAGGTCTCATGGTGCTTGCAGTAATTTCATCACATTTAAAAGTAACTGAGAATATTTCTGTTTTCTAATTACTTTTAAATCATCTGTATGAATAGTTCATGAAACTCCCATAAGAACTGTAAGAGGAGAGCCAGACAACCTCATTAGTAGTACTTAGGGAAAAAAAGGCCTTGGGATTCTCTGTGTGTGCTTTTTGAACACAAGACATAGCTATAAAGTATGAATCATGGTGTAATATTCCAGAACTTGTATTTTTGTATCACCTTCCTTGAGATAACTTCTTCTTACTTAGAGAGACACCTTCAGGTAAAAGACAGGCCTGACTTCATATAGACTCAGACCCTTATGAAAATCTGATTGTTTTAGGTGCCTTTGGAAAGCAATTTTTGAAAACCTTCAAAAGAGAAATGTAAGGGCACACTCATATGTATCCAATTTTTCTTTTTTTAATTGCACCTCTGGCTTGACCTAAGCAGCATCCTATTTAAGAAAATAACTATGGCCTTCATGTATGTACAGCACTCTGAAAAATAAAAAGAAATTATGCACTAGCATTAAGTCTCAATGAGGATGCATCTAAAATGCAAGAATAGGTTATTCTAAAGTCAAGGTCAATATGAACTATGAACCAATTATTTTACCTTCTTCTGCATTACAGTCACTTTAGTTCTAAAGCAAGCAGGCATTTTAATACCTGGGTTCTTGGATATGAGTTGGCCACAAATAATTTTTTTAATGCAATTTCATTCATATAAAAGAAATCTTTCCCACTGCATTTTGTACACATTCATATCTACTGATTTAACATCAGCTAGACATTTGTGAGATGCATGAGCTGTCATGGCTTACATCTGATTGCACTGTCAGTGGCTGATTTATTGGCCTTAAAAGCTTTCCATTGAACCAAACAAGATTTGAGTCCCTGGAGACAAAAAGTGGCTCCACACAAATGGCAGCCACTCCTCCAAAGTACAGAATGTATTTCATGATAGCCTAGATTACATTTCATCTGATGCACGACCTGATTAATGAAGTTGACAACAGGCTGTATGCAGGTAAATAAGAACAAGTTCCAAGTTTAGTTCCCATTCTGAGGCCAAAAAGAAGTTGTCACTACCTCTGTTGCAGTGGTATAAATCCCAAAGCACAGTAGCAGGAAAGAAACACTGTGTTCTGACCAATCTCTGAAGAGAACTGAAAAGCTCTACTTACCTGAAAGCAAATGTAAAAGGTTCAAAGCTAGTTAGTTTATGGTTTTGTTACATATACAGAAGCTACCTTGTATCCTGCTGGTCAAAACCAACAGACTCTCTGATTTCAGTCACAGTAGCCTCTGTTCTCCAATATGGATCTTTAAGGCAGAAGTACATGGTCCATTTGTTAACCTACACACTTACAGCAGTGCAAGGAAATTAAATACACTTTCCCTACACCAAATATTTTTCTGCAGCTTCTTATAATTTTAGCAACTTCCGTCTGTTGCTGCTCTTTCTATGTTTGCTTTCTGACTCAGACTTAAAAAATATGTGTAAAAAATCAGATATATGTTCCCAATGATCACTAGGTGGGAAAGGGAGACTGAAGTGACATATGGTGTAGACAGCAGCAATGCTAATATTAAAAAGAAATTAATAAAAACATCAAAGAACACTATATTGTAGTGTAAGGACTTAAGTTTTATCATAAGGAGTGCTGCAAGACCAAGCAAGAGTACTTTTCACCACTTTCCAAGAAACCCACTCAAATTCAGCTACCACGAACTATTGATTGCAGCTATTTTCTCCCATCAGAAAAAAAAATACTATTAAAAAATTTAAAAACTTTATTACATCATGTTTAAATGGCTGAGGCTTCTTTCTACAGTGACGGTGGCATGCGTTGTATCACCTAACACAGAATACATATACTCAAAATAAAATTATATGCAGCTATTATCCAAGACATTCCCAAGATCAAACAACAAATGAGACAGATGTAAACATTAATACCTCATGGGGTGATACAGGTCGTGTCACATTGAAGCTTTCTTCCACATCTGGAGTACCCACATAGATATTGAGGTACCTGTAAAACAGACAGTTCCACAAAATGAGCAATGAGACAAATGTTTTCCACGCAACCTGAAGGGAGCAATATTTTACTTATACTGAAAAAATGAAGTTACGTTGATGAACACAGGTTGATTAATAATGAGCAATGATTCTTCCCACAGTAACTCCTTGTATTTGAGTTGTGGACTAGCAAGTTAAAATTTAACCTGCACATGCAATATTCCCCAAGTTACCTTTACAAATAGACAAAAAGAAAGTCTCATCTCAGATTACTGAACTACAGAAAAATGGTGACATAAGATACTGTTAACAGCTGGCTATTAAGCCTGCTTCACATAATTGTTCTTTAGGTCTCCCATCATTCATTGCATCAAATAAGAGATAAGCCATGGAATATACTCTCTGATTTATACTTACACAAGTGCCTATAAACATTTTAGAGCCAACAACAAACCCACACAATCGTATGCATGCTGCTACTGACATGGAAATCATTTCATTCTTACTTCAGGTACCACATCGGGTCAGCATCACTTGTAACTTTTTCATTGGCCTTCATGATTTTCTTTATCTGGAGGGGGAAAAGTATAAAAATAGAACCATGTGCTTTTTCTGAGTACTGTGAGTCCCTCTCTTCCCACCAAGAAAGCTTACCTCTACATTGATGAAATAGTTGAATGAGTCTATGTGCTGCTTCACAAGTCCTTTCACCTGAAAAATACGTGCATGCAGCAAATAAAATTAGCTTCAATAACATTATTCATACAAGGCACAAATAAAGATATAAGCATTTATGGAGATGGGCCGATTCCAACAGCCCAATCTCATTTCAGTTTTCAATTTCAACAAAGCCAAGTGCTAGGTCCTGCACTTCGGCCACAAGAACCCCATGCAGCATTACAGGCTGGGGGCAAAGTGGCTGGAGAGCAGTCAGGCAGAGAGAGACCTGGGCGTACTGACTGACAGGAAGCTCAACATGAGCCAGCGGTGTGCCCAGGTGGCAAAGAAGGCCAATGGTATCCTGGACAATATCAAAAATAGCATGGCCAGCAGGACCAGGGAAGTGATCCTTCCCCCGTACTCTGCATTGGTGAGGCCACATTTTGAGTATTGTGTTCAGTTCTGGGCCCCTCAGTTCAGGAAAAATATTGAGGTGCTGGAGCGGGTTCAGAGAAGAGCAACAAGGCTGATAAAAGGACTAGAGCACAAGTCCTAGGGGGAGAGGCTAAGGGAGCTGTGGTTGTTTAGTCTGGAGAAGAGGAGGCTTAGACGTGACTTCATCACTCTCTATAACTACCTGAAGAGGAGTTATAGCCAGGTGGGGTTGGTCTCTTCTCTCAGGCAGTCAGCAATAGGACAAGGGGGCATGGGCTTAAGCTCAGCCAGGGGCGGTTCAGGTCGGATATTAGAAAAAAATTCTTTACAGAGAGAGTGATCAGGCATTGGAATGGCCTGCCCAGAGAGGTGGTGGATTCACCATCCCAGGAGGTTTTTAAACTAAGATTGAACATGGCACTGAGTGCCATGATCTAGTAAACAGACTGGAGTTGGACCAAGGATGGACCTGGACTTGATGATCTCGAAGGTCTTTTCCAACCCAATTGATTCTACGATTCTATAAGTACTTCTGGATCTGTGGTAATTTCTTTCAGCTGACAAACTTTGGGAAGTGCCTGAAGGATCAGTCTGGTTCTGCACAGTACATTTCCAAGTTTACACCATAGATGTTGTTGGTCCTTGAGTCAGAAAAGTACGGGGGTAGCTCAACAAAGTAAACACTCAGTATAAAAAAAACCAAGTCACTGCAAGTCAAAACATTGCAAAAGTTTGACATTATTTTGAAATTATTTATAGTACAACTAACCATGTATGCTGCTTCAGAAAAAAGTTGCCTGCACCCTAACAAGAGCAGTTGGCATAAAAAAGAATGAGGGGGGGGCCAATGAGACACGAGAGATGGAACAGAACTGGGGTGTGAAAGACAGAAGTCAACAAGCAAGGACACAGTCGCAAGAAGGCACAACACTTTTAAGAAATCTGAGTTTAATCTATAGGCAGCAAGAGAGAGACCATGCCTGAGGTAGTAAGACAATAATTAGCTGTTCCCCCAGCTAATGAGTTGACAACACATTTCAAGGATTTAAGTTTCAGGTGCTTAGAGCAAACAAAAAAAGGGGGATTATAAGAAGTTAAATAATCTGGGATTAAAATAATAAAAAAATATTTTATCTTGAAGGAATACTAAGAGAAGCATTTGTTTTGTTAACAAACTGGTGTTTGCAGAAATAAAAGGTGTAACTATCCTAACCACAGTGCAAAATCCTGCCTTGACAAGGACAATGCCAGCTGATACTGAGACACATGGTTACATGCTCTGTGATGGGTTTGAGCTTTGAAACATCCCATGACAACTAACTCACTACAAGACTTAAAGTTTCATACAGGAAAAAAAAACGCATTTCCACAGTTCACACCACTGGCAATGGTTCATTCTGAAATGTTTAGAAAGAAATGGGAAGCTTAGAAGGACCCATCCATCTGCTCAGTGAAGCCTCCACAGGTTAAGACAAAGGAGGAATGATCCCAGAGCAAAATTTGTTACATAAGAGTCTCCCTAATTTACAAAAACATTGTACATCAACTGATATAGGCAAGAAAGTAATTCAGAATTATTAGTGTCTATAAATCAGGCTGGTAGTTCTTTCCATCTTTTAGGAGGTGATACCAACAGCTTTATTGAAAGAAAATTCCACTATAGGAGCTTCAGTGCACAACCTCAGCTTCATATAGCTATCAATGCTGGCATGAATATACCAACATGCAACAGAAAGGCCAGACACCATTGGCAGACCTGGAGTAAAGGGCTCATTGGCTGGAAATAACATGGGATGGATGCACTTGGCATAAAGCCCTTAGTAAATTGCACCTCCCAATCAGCAGCCCTCTCTTCTTCAGACAATATCACTGGCTCAAGTTCATGACGGAATTTCACTTGTTTGCTGGGAGACACAGAAATTTTTTATTCATTAGGGCCCTGAAGCATCACAGCCCTAAACCAAAGTGACAATATCCCCAGTCCGTAACTGATTTTGAACTTTGTGTTCCTTCCAGGATCAAACACTCCAGGGTGCAACAAAAGCCCAAAGTACGGGATTTGAAACTAAGAAGAAAAGGAATTAACAAAGTGAGGCTGAAGAGAACCTTGTGGAAGTGGACAACACTTCTGAAGACTGATGATGGGTGCAGAGGTAGCTGCAACTTGTCAAAGGTGCCCTCTGCACATCACAGACTTTACCTGCCATATTTATGGCACAATTTTCATTGCTGCCTTTCTGCTTCTTCTCTTCCAACTGTCTGTTAGTCCTGCTATTATATTCAATGGGATTTTATATAGGATTGGGCCTTCAACTACTATCAGATTATGGGAGTAGCACTGAAATTGAGACACAACCAACTTTCGAGTTCAGTCATGCTCTCACTTCATGAGGGCAGATATGCATATGTTCAAGCTCTTAGAGAATCCACATCTGTGGTTATACACTGCCTATGACAAACACAACCAGAAACCTGACAGCACAGTCTTATATAAAGACCATGAACAGGGTCTCTGAGTGCCAGTAAAACAGTAAAATAATCAGGAACCATTACATATATACATTGTTCATTGGGAACAGCCATACAAAAATGCAAACTTCTAGGAGGATGCTCCCCAAAAATAATTCGTAAATTAACAAAGAAACCAATCTATGGAACAAGTTTATCCATAACTGCGGGGAACTAAAAAAAAAAAAAATGTAACAAATTGTGAAATCCACACAGAAGGTGAGGATGGGTATTCTGGGAAACAGCAAAAGCTAGAAGATGGGAAAGTAAAGTGAGAATGGAGGTGAAGTATTCATGCCACAAAATGAATGTGTAACACTAACCTTCAGAAATGCTGGAAGTAGTCTCCATTTTTCCTGGAAACAAAAAAGAGTTTGAAATATCTTTACAAGGACTAACCAAACACCTAAGATGCTTGAGCTTTTTTGTTTATTATTATTGTTGGTTTTTCAACAGTAACATTATTTCAAATCAGATTCATTAAGAAAAAAAATGAAGACTGTCTAAAGTCAGCACAGATGTATAAAAATTACCTGGATCATCTTAGTAAGCCTTATGTGCTATGCAGTATTTACTCAGGACGCAACAGCACACTGCCTTTTCAAAGCACAACTTAGGTGAGAATATAGATCTCTTAGAAAATTCCTTACTGTACTCTCATTTAAGGCCAAGTAACTCTTTTTTCGTCAACACTATAAAAAATAATCCTAGGAAGGGAAGACAACTTTTACTTTACAAAACACAAGCAAGGACCTCAGTCTTGGGAGCAGCACTTGTAGACACAAGTCCCTGTAAAACCCACCACTCCTACAAAGATTCAGCAAGAGCACTGATGAGTGCTAAGTGTATCAAGGGTCCTACAAGCTTTCCCCCATTTCTGTTCTTCAGTGATCACGGGGAACATCTCTTTACATCAGCCCCACCACTGCATGGGGAGCACACCCCAGATTAGGGAGGAGAGATGCCCAGCAGCACAGAACGAGACAGCACCACTCAGGCCCTGCAGAGACTACACTGCAGTGTTCACAGAGCACCAACACCTCCTAATTCTGACACTCCGCGTTCTGACACGCCGTGGTGTGGCACTGCCACTGCCGGAGCACGCTGAGGATTCACGACAGCCGCGGACACGGGAGTTCCAATGCCTCACTCCTTCCCACGCGAAAAGCCCCGTGCCGCCACAGGGACCCCGAAATCCGGTCCTCCCCTCCTCCCCGTGCCCAGGCGGGGCGGTCAGCTGAGTTTACGGGGGCTGAGACTTCTGTGCTCGTGTTTGCCGCACATGGGCCGGGACGGCACCTCAGGAGCCCCAGAGCGGGTCCCGCAGTGCGGCCGGGGGGGAGCTCCGCGTGTGTGTGGGGCCGGCCGGGCTCTCTCCACCCCGGCCGGGCTCTCTCCACCCCGGCCGGGCTCTCTCCACCCCGGCCGGGCTCTCTCCACCCCGGCCGGGCTCCCACCACCCCGGCCGGGCCCCCACCACCCCGGCCGGGCTCCCACGGCCTCAGCCCAGCGCGGCCCGGCCCCAGCCGCCCCTTCCTTCTCCCCAAGCCCCGCTGACCTCCACCGTGCCGACCGGCGCCGCCACCTCCTCGGGGCTGAGCCCGCCCATCCCCAGCGCCTCCATCGCCGCCCGGCACCGCCACCGGCGCGTCCCCCGAGCGCGTCCCCCGGCGCACCGGAGCGGCGCACGAAGGTTCCGGCCCCGCGCAGAGCAGGCGGAGCTCTGTTGCAAGTCTGAGCGTGTAAAGCAATGCGGGTTATTGTTGTTATTATTGCCTTTTTCTGGGCTTTATGTTGAATGGCGTGGCTCGGTCACCTGCAGTTTTGTTCCCCCCCCCTCCTTTGCAAGGATCAGTGCTACGGAGGCACCAAAATCGCAAATAGGGGGCTACTCGTCTTCCCGAGTTTGACAAGAAACATCAGTGATCTCTGCACATTCCTGTGGCAGAACTTTTCGCCAGCTCACCTGCAGTCATTGCCAATTTCAAAAGCAGGGTGAGAGAGCAGTGAGAGAACAGTCTCAGCTGAGCGACACTCCCGGAGCCTGGTCTGAGCTCGGCCGTGGAGGCCCAGGTTAAACGCAGAGTAGCAATGTTTCAGACCGCTCCCATTTGGTTTCGTGCCTAAAGCGCACGGTCAGGCTGGAGAATTCCTTGAATCCATGGCAAGTCCTCTGTGGGACACGGGGGAAGCTTCTGGCGGCTCCTCGCAGGAGCCACCGCTTAGCCCACCCCCAGCTCGGCCACTCAAAACCAACACATTCCTCTTGCAATTAGTCAGATTTAAGATAGCGCCTGCTTTGAATGTTATTTGTGCAGCTGGATTAAGTCATTAACTCTACCTTCCAGCTGCTCCTGAGAAGTTCCAGAAAAAGGGTCACGACATAGTATTAGTGCAGTCATTTATCCTGGGCATTTAACATTCCATTGCACTTTATATAAATAACTTTTCACCACTGATGGTATCACAAACAAAATTTAATGCATCCAAACCCTCGGACGTTTGTCTGTTTTGTTTTGGGTTTTGTTTTATTAACACAGAAAGCTGCTACAGAATGTCATCTTGTTTCACAAGGACCATTTCAGAGCAGAGGCAAGTGAATTTCAGCCACAATTGCGTAAACAGCATGCAACACATGACATGAAACAGACGCAATGTCCATTGAAACATTAAAACAACATTAAACGATCACTTGACACATAGGCCATGCTATAAAATGCCCTTTTCAAGTCATCTTAATCACCAAAAACCCCAGATGAACTCTAGTTTTTGAGTATTTACTGGTAAAAACTAGTATGACAGTTTTCCCAGTTCCTTAAAGATCTATAGTTTGTTATTATTTTGTACAATAGAATGCATATAAAGTATTATCATAAAAGTTCATAATCATGTTAGCAATCATAATCAAATATTATAAAATCCTCTTCTGGGTGAAACTTAAAATCATTTAGGTATTTCTAAAGATAGGGAAAATTAAATCTTGGAGCAAATCAGTAACTGCTTTTGAAACACAGTTCACTCTTAATGATTGTGAACTGTGGATCAAAATTTCATCTCCATGGGAGCAAGCCTGGCTTAACTAGTGGCACAATTATTATATTCTAAGAGTTCCTTTCTCTCAGACTTTCCAGAAGACAGTTCCCTTTAAAATATGTATTCATCTTTATTTTGTGCAATGTTTTGACAAGGGATAGAGCAAAAGTGCACTAGTGAAATTTTTCTAAGAAACACAGTTTGAAGAAAGTTTTCTGTATCACATATATGTGACTGAAGTCCTTGGAGAACGACTAGAAGTAATTTCCCTCACTATAAAGGGTAAAGAATCCTGTAAAAATGGACTACAAAACCACAGTGCTAATAATGCCCAGTTTTCCTTAGACCTTTACGATAAACATAGTAATGTACACATACAATTCATGTGACACATTAAACTTTTACAGGTTCTTTTTGTCTTCTCATAAAAAATAGATTGTAATAAAAAATATTAAAAACAAGCTATAATTTGTACCACGCTGAGGGTTTTTTTTATATATGACATCTTGAAAGGACTATTATATGGCAATATATTAAAATATAATTTTCAAGTAAATGATTAAATTTCATAGACAAAAACATGTCTAGAATATGTATTCCAGCAGTGTCTAATCCCAGTAATCTAAAATATGCAAAATAAAGGCTTTGTAAACTTACAGAAGCTCACTTCCACATTTCTCAATTTCAAGCCTATTCCTGATGCCTTAAATGGAAACTAAGTATTGGGGGTCTATTCCAAAGGAATTTGGAAAAAAAAACCCTGCAGCATTTCTCACAGACTCCATGAAAATGAATCTCATATTTTCAAGAATGACTATTCAATGGGGTTCTTAGTTCAGAACTAAGAATATGTTGTGAAAGGCTTATATTCTGTTGGGCAAGAGCAAAAACAGGGGGAGTTGCTCTGTGGTACATTGTAAGGTCAGCCTTAAGTGCTTTTGAGAATAAAGGGCAGAAAGACCCGATTTAAAAATACTTAATACCCATCCATTAAGATCAAAGATCAGTACATATACATAGTAAAGATCTCTATGACCTCCACTGAATAAACAAAATGCTTATAAACATTATATACAAAGATTTACTCCACCCCCTAAACATCATGTTTCTTAGGTGTTCATCATTAATTTCAGTTACAGTTGAGAAGTTCTGAATTATTTCTGCTTTAAGTGATGAATGCCGCTTCTGTAACATCGGTACTGCCAACAGTTTTTAACACTGGCATTCCTTAATGTAACAGAGGCAAAGTTCTGCTTCCAGTAACTGCAGGAGTACCCAAACTTGGCCTAGTATGCACCTGGCTTTGGTTAAAGCAGTTATGCCATACTTTCTTCTTCAAAGTATTTTCAGAAACATAATTATTGTCTTTGATGTAACTCTACAAAAATACAATGTAAGCATAGTAAATTTTATCTACAGTTGTTTTGTCATTTCATAGTATGCATTGCTATATGTAAATACATGAGTTGAAAAATAACATTGTTTTAATGGTGACAAAACAGTAAGTACTTTGTCAGCTCTTTCCCACTGCAAATCATACTAAAACGTTTGCCGTAAAAGTTAATAATTCGCTGGTCATTATAAGTGACAATACATTAAACAAACTTTTTTCTATTAAAATATATATGACCTTGAAATTAATTTTTAACAAAGAATTTCAGAAACCATCTGTATACATTTCACATCAACAGTCACTGGAGTAGGCTGTTTTTAGAGATCTGACTTCTCCACTGTCTTGAAAAATATAAAAGGGTAAATTTTTTAATTGCCAGATGTTTCAGTTTCTGCTTCTCCTTTCTCCATTGGTGCCTCAGGAAAAAGTAGTTTCCTTAGTATGCTTGCATAGAATGGTCCATACACTTTTTTATTGAAGTTTACAATGCTTGCGTATTGAGATCCAACAAACTCCATCTCTGTCTGAATCACAGAAAGGCCTCCTGGCATAGCAGGGATGGACTTCTGGAAACTTGGAAGAGAAAGCAAACTTCTCATGAAGAGCTGGATTCGTTTGTCTGAAATGGAATATGAAGTATGCTCAGAACAAATGTAAACTCAAGATGAAGCCATAGTCACTTCATAAGCACCCTGCACATCAGCACAGCAAAAAATCCAACAATGTAAGCAGCAACTCTTTCCCAAGACTGTAATGATGCAGGAAACAATACTGAAAGCTTCTTAGGTTTGGCTACTGCAAGGTGGACACAGCATAAACCTACTGCAGTAAGTTACATTAAACCTAGTGCTTTTTTAGCTCCAGTCTGCATCATATTAGGTAAACTTACAAGAGTTTACCTGAAGAGGAGCCTGAATAGCACCCATTTTTCTAAATTCTCCAAAATACTAGGCTGTCTAGGCTTGTCTGTACAGGCACTTCTAGAATTATTTCTATCTGTGACTAACCACTCCCTGCAGCATACCAAGAACACTATCTTTAGGAAGACAACATTTCCTTAGTCTTACCTGAGCCAGTACTTTACTGCTTTTAAAAGATAATGAAGCAGCTGATTAAGCTTGCTGAGAGTAATATACAGACACACAGAACATGACAGTTATGTAGTATCTTACTAACCAATCAAGGAACAGACAGGATTATTCTTCTCAACAATGTGAGCGATTTGACCCATTAAATTACTCTGCATTTCTTCACTCAGAGTGGGAAGACCTCTTTCACTTAGAGATTTGTTCACTTTGCTGCAAATCTGGACACCAATAGCATTCAGAGCCTCCTTCAAATCAAAAGTTCTGGAAGAAACAGAAAAGCATTAACTTCTGCAGTTTCTGTAGCAGAGATTGTAAGGTGACCTCAATTGTCTCTTATTTTTAACTTGCTCTCTGCCATGAGAGAATTTTGGAAAGTCATCTTTTGCAGATTTATGTACATCTACAGATACAGGAAAATCTCTATGTGGAAGATAAAGTAAGGACCCTATTGTTATTCAACTAGGAAAAATTATTTCAGATGTGCAGCAGTGACACCAGTTCACCAGCCCTTTGTGCCTGGGTGTTTTTCTGGGTCACATGCAGATCATTACATGAGAAAAAGGAGAGTGGAAAACCATCTCATAACATCAGACTTGCCTGCAGTGCAAGCAGCAGAAATAAGCAACCAAATAACTTGAAAAACCTATAAGAAGATTGAAGCACTTGGTAAGACAATTAAGTGAATGTATTGCCATAGTCTCTCCAGTATTAGGAGTGTATGAATGAACTTTATTACTAGGCACCAAATTCTGTACACTAATATCAAGATTAAGATTTCATTAAAACCTAACTTTGAACACATGTGACTAACATATAGTGGACTTATAAAGGGAATACATAGAGGATTAAAATTTGGTATCTTCCTATTAATAACAAGCACTGGCTGTGACACTCAAATTGTTTCCAACTGTTTCGTGCTAAAAAAAACAAGAGTGATAAAAACAAGGCCTTACTTCTTGTTCATGCCTTCAAGAAGAGGAACACAGATCCTTTTCAGCTGATCAGCAAAATCAGGCACATCTACAATTGCTGCACCCACCATATTGTTTGTTATGAGAGAAACACAAGCTATGATTTTTAATTGATTGAGCTTTTCTCTCAACTCCTGCAGACGAACTTCATCTGTTATTAGAGTCTAGAATTGAAACAATAACACTCATTTAGGAATAAGGAGGGAGAGAGAAAGTAAGAGGATAGATTTAGGATGTAATCATGAAGCATTACTCTTACAAATCACAAATATGCAAAGTCAGAAGACACAGCAGATGAAATACCCGAAATAGGTAGTATAGCATGAAGTGGTATTATACACAAGTACCAGAAGTAACCTGTGGTGGAAAGTAATGCCTTCAGTGCAGAGGAAACTGAGGCCATTGCATCTATTTCCTCATCACTGCTGACAAATCTGCAACCAGCAATTCAGTCCATGATGTGAAATGCTCAAAGCATCCAGAGGACATTGTACAAGGTTATAGACAGAACAGTCTTCTGGATTTGACCATCCTTTGAAAAGTGCCAGGATTTGTAACCAATGGACAGTGGTGAACAACTGTGCTTGACAAGCATCAGTTCAACCACCAGAGCAGGTTCTGCAAGTGATACATAATCTGCTACAGCAAAAAGCCAGTTGAATGTACCAAGAATGTACATAATTCCCACAGCAAGATGCAGCTGGAGTGATTCATTTTAGGTTAGAAAGAGTTCAGCCCGACCAAATCCCTCCACTAAGCAGTAAAGGCACATTAACATCCACCTGCAGTTGGCAGCGGTTCCATAGTCTGACAAACTAGATCCACCAGAAGATACCTGTGTGTAGTTGTTACATAGAACTTTTCACAGACAGGTAAGAATAAGGTGTTTTCCCTTCCGTCCACCAACTGAGAGCACCAAGAGTACCCCCATATGTTTAGTAAATTCTCTGCCAGGCCACCCTAAGTGCAGCTAATTTGCAAATTTTAGCCCCAACTGATGGCAAATTTCACACTTTCCACAAAGTTGCAGAGATCAGTAATCAGGAGTTGGAAAGAAAAATTAAACACTGGTTCTTGAAGCATTAGTTTACACGCACTGAGAAAGGATAAATATCTGCTTTAGAGGGCTTCAAGTTCTTACAATTCTGTTCTAAAGAGCAATCTCACCAACTCCTGCTGCTGTTAGGAAACTAGGATGCTACACTCAGTTCTCTTAAAGATACAGAAAGCCGAGTACCACAAGTATAAGGCCCAGTTTTGATCACAGCCAAGATTGCTCTTAGGGGGGAACTGGTGAGCTGCAATGGGAGAGAGGGAAAACAACCTTTACCTTGTTCTTTTCTAGTTGTTGACTTGCCTGTCTCAAATTTCAGAAACTGGACTAGCATATATTCTTCAAACTTCAAGTTTACTGTGCAGAAATTTAAGGAGTGCAAGAGAACATTCATTTATTATCATCAAGAGCAGGATTATTATACTGCACCAATTATTTCATATAGCTGGAAATCTGAAGACACCAAAACACACTTCTTACCTCTGGAATTGTTTTGCAATAATCCCATTGTAACAGTTTCAAGTAGCCATTGTTTAGCACCAGTGTAGGACTAATTGATTTAGAACTACTATCAGCACCAGGGGATGATGAAGACTCATCAGAAACAGATGACAACTCATCTTCTATCGATTCCTTAATCCATTCTGTTGTGAGATTCAGGGCACCTAAGTATTGCAAATAGCACAGATCATCAAAATAAGCACTACCTTAATTAAAAAAGAGTGCTGTACACATAAGAGAATTGAACTTCTGGTGACTTAAACGTAGCAGACAGCTAAGTTTCAACACCTGTTAATTCTCTCTCTCACTTTTTTTCCACTGATCACCTTGATACTCCAGCCAGTTTGCACAATCTCAGCAACAAACTGCTAGATTTCAAATAAGATTTTTAGGTAGAAACAAGTTTGAGTTCCTAAAGCATTGTTTTCCCATTTACCGAGAGGCCATTTATCAGTTGGGGCATAGGACTGAAAAGCAGAAAGGAGATAAACTCTACCACAGCAAATTAAATGTTTTAAAGAGTTCTTTCTCAGGCTGCATATACAAATATTGCAGGCCCTATCAGTGGCTCAGTGCTCCCATTTTAGAAGCTTCTGCTCCAGATTTTAGCAAGCTTGTTCTTCTTGGTAGATATATTTCTGAACATTGTTCAACCCTATTGCACAAAACTTGCAATAGTGGATCAAGTTGACTTTGCATCATCTAAGAAGTTTTGTTCAGAGATTGCCTTTTGTTTATGAAAAAAATTAATCTTATCCATTCCAATTTTCAAGCATGTTAACTGGTTTTACGTGTTTTCTTCAGACTAATAATAGAATTGTTGTGTGCAAAAGACAGAAAGGGCTCATCTTATGTCGGGCTTCTGCAACCAGACAGCAAGAGTCACCGTTTATTTTTGGGTACCAACCAGCATATAAATTTGTTTGAAAGTGCCCCAGATTACAGACAAATACACTTTAAAGTAAGATAAGCAATCACCCAGTGGCAGCTTGCTTGTCAAAAATTTTTTGCATTAGTTAGAGATAAGAAACTGAAGCTTTCAACTAAGTTAACTGCAACTTACAGATTTTCAAAGCATGTCTTTAAAAGGTCCCCTTTTTAAAGAAGAGTTTAAATTAAATATAGCACAACACATACTTGGTGTTTCTTCAAGAATTTCCTGGAATTTTGTTCTTTCATAGTCAACCAAATTATGCCAGAGGTACGGCCTAAGGCTTTTAATTGTGTAGTTTGCCATATCCACCTTCATCAGGTCCAAAACACGGAATATTTGTCTGAAAGGTAGAATTTAAATATTAGAGTTTAATTTAATCATGTGAAGTATGTGTACATGAGCACTTTAATTTCACTTCTGGGAGAAGTCAACTCCTTCACTGGTACTTCAGAGCAACAGATACGTTATCATCGGCAATACGTGAAGGAGTAGCGTGCATAAGGCTTCATCTAAGTTACAGAGAACAGGATAAATGTAGCATCACTAAATGCTACAACCCCGTAACAGTAAGAGAAAGGTCTGCAAGAACTACATAAACTGGTACGTTTCAGTCAGAATTAACAGATTTTAACCTTTTAGTCACCGAGAAAGAATCCTTCTGAACCAGTTGCTTTAGTCCCTGTATATAAGCAGAATGACTACCACTTACCGTTAATATTTCAGTGTATCTAAGAGACAGTAAACTGGTTTCTGCCCTTTTATATAAATGTTTTAATGAAGTTCAAGCAATAAGATCTTAACTAAAGAGCTTTTAAATTCAGAGTTTGGCCTCCCAGATGAAGGACACAACAAACACTTCAAGAAGGAACAGTACAAATGAGCTGCTTGCATTTTGTAAGGGTGAACAAGACATCAAAAAAACTAGCATCTGAAACAAATGGCAAGAGTCGTTGGCTTAGATATTTAGAGTGGCCTGGTTTCATCTAGGTATCCTATCCTTTTCATTACAAAGAAGATACACAACCTGCCCAGTGTGTCAGAACAGGTGTGATGTAAACTGAGACAACTCAAGTCTTCTGAAGATTTTATCCCCCTCTTCCACAGAACTTCTTCCAGGGAAGGGATTTTTTTTCCTCAACATAACCTCACCCCAATACCAACCTCAGTAGCTCTACGATGTTGTCAGTTGCCTTTAACTGTTTTATATCATTGTCTCTTACTGGAGCACATAACTTTCCCATAGTGTTGATGATATAGTTAGCTAGCCCAGGAATATCAACAGCATTATGTTCTGCCTGCTGTCTTATAAGATCCGTATCTAGAACTTCACAAATTTGATTGTGAATCCTGTTTGCTCCAGGAGTCAGGAAGGAAAGAAGAATCTAAATTAGGGGGAAAAAAAAAAAAAAGAAAAGCTTATCAATAAACACTGAACCACTTAGTAAACACACTAAAGTGAGATTTTAATATTAATGTCAAGTGTGTGCAGCTGACAGACTAACTAGACATCTTAAGACTAAACATCATCTAAAATAGCAGGGGAAAAAGGATGGTTAAAAGGATCACAGTACAGTTCTCCAAAAATGCTCAAAGCCAATAAAACAGAAAGTAAGTCAACAACTAGACTACTTCAAAAGCTGGGAGGCTGCCCTGTAAAACAAACCTTTACTAACTTAAAATTCTGAAAGACTTAGCATTGTGCCAGGATTGAAGGTTTGTATGCTCACCGGTGTGATATTCAAACAATTAAGTCTAAGTAGGCAGGTGCAGTCACATTTATACTCCTGTTCATGCTCTAAGCTCACAGTATGTTTCTGGAAATAGGCTGGTAGAGATGTGATCCTTTGTGAAAAAGAGAGGACTTCCAACTCCTCATCATGCAGTGAAAGCTGAGTGAACATGCCATTGTGTGTTTGTGCCCATATTCCTGGTTAATACAAATATACTATAGACAAGACATCACTTTCAGTTCTGAATAATCATGGCTTCATGTTAGAAGAAAAAACTTGAAGGTGTTGGCTTGACTAAGTTAAGCAGACCCTTCAGTGAACTAAGATATTCTCAGACCTAAAAGCTGACAAAACAATATGGAGAGGGAAGATTACCTCCTTAATTTCTTCAAAGAGCTTGATAGCATGTTCATATTCTGGAGGATCTTCATTCAGTTCCGATTCCAAGTGATCCCAAAATGCCTTGTGTACAATTTGTTTCACCGTCCCTGCAAAGCTGTGGAGGAAGTCAATTAGATACATAAAAGACGCCCAAGTAGCTTTCATCCTTGGTAAGTGCTTCAGATGAGCCTCATCACTTGTTGGGAAACACACCTCACCAGATATGCCCTGCAACCACATTTTCCTTGGGTGGTGGATCACAGCTCCCAAAACGTGCTCCCTTCATCTCTCCTCTCTTCCAAGCCCCAGTGCTGCTTTTTGCAAAAGTCAGGCTCCTACCTGTTTTGTGGGAAGTCTTCATGTTTTATGCAAAAATTTGCATTTACAGCAATTTCATGAGCTAGAGTCCAGTTTGACAAATTTCTTGTAGCTGCCATCAGTTCATCAAATGTAATAACCTTGGGAGGGCTTGCTGCTGGAACAAACAAGATCAATTCAAGACAAGTATCTGTCATTGATATGTGCAATTGAAAAATACTGAAACATAGGCAATTTACTGCTTGCTAACTGGAATCTAGTACTCTAGAAGAAACAACCCAAGATTACAAGGTCTTCATATCTTCTTAAAACACTAACTCAGGAAACTCCCAGCTTATCTCAGGGGGCAAGTTATATGTGAGGGGGGGGTAACACCACACAAACCTCAAAACATTTTGTGAAGCAATTTCGTATTTAGGCAGCTGAACTAAGGTATTTTTTGCCTCCCCTTTAAAACAGGATCTTGAAAGTCACAAATTCCATATTAACTGTTCTGTCAAATCTACCAGACCAAAAGCATGTGCAATAACATACCAGATGTCTGTTGTAATTCTGAGCACATAATGGCTATATTGTGGTTTTATTGCCTGTTTAGAGGGTTCTGAAGTTACTGACTCGAGAACCCTTCACTTATGATCAACAGATTTTTGTCTGCTGTGGAACCCAAGTAACTGCTTATTTGTAAAAAAGGAGTGTAACAATAAAACAAACTCTATATTAGAAAGCAAGAGCAAATTCCCTAAAGTTTCTAAACACTAAAATTCTATAATTTAACTTAGTATTTGGAAGATTGGTAAAAAAAGAGCCAGCTGCTAATTGGAGCCTCACTAACAAGCCTTGTTTTAGTGTAAGACCTCCCTTACACAGGGGTAAGAAGCATGCATGGTCTGAGAATGCTTACAGACACAAGCATGAACCACATCTTAACCAAGGTTTTATTCATCATTACTCAAATTATTGTCCTTGTGCAAATGTGCATTTTTCTGTTTGATTCTAATATCTATAAAAGAAAAATGTGAATTAGAGATTAATTTCATGTAACTTGATATAGTATTACAAATCTGCAAGTTACAGAATTTTTAAGTACAGGGTGCAAACAGAGGAAACCCACCCTTTGCACAAAGCAACATCTGTTTGAGTAGGAGTCTGCTACCAATGTCAAGGTTAGTTCAAGAGCAGGATGTTTGTGGTGGCACACTTTTCTTACACTTTCGGAAGGGTAGGAGTGCACAGAGAGACACCCATGGATATAGCTGCAGGTGGTGTTCCACACACAAGGAGATGCACTGCTTCACACTAGCTTCACACTAAGTGAGAAAGCCATGCCTTTCTCTTAATACTCTTAAACAGATTCAGAATCCCAGGTTCTACCCATGACAGCAAAGAGAAACAAGATAAGTTAGCCTTTTTGGTCTATGCACAGTGCAGGTAAGGTTGAAATGGGCTTACACGCTGGGGAACTGGGTTTGCTTGAGGAATCACTGTTAAAACTCTGCCTTGAATATTCAGAGTCACTAGAAGCTGCTGTGCTTTCTGAGAGGCGTGAAGAATCTGAATCACTGTTCTGGTCATCATTGAGAGGCATTCTGATTGCCTTTAGACGCAACAGCAAACAAGACCTGTAAAGACAAATAAAATTCCCATAAAACCAGCACTCAGTTTTTTGTTTGTTTTTCAGAAGTAAGATACTGATCACTAGATTGTGAATGAAGAACAAAGAGCTACCTTTCTCAAAAAGTTGCTACAGAGAGGATCTGGCTTGACATGCAGAATCATATAGTTATTAGCAAACTATACCTGTTTTGTAAGAAAGTTTTGTACCTTCAGCTGTTTCATACCTTAACAATTATGCTAAAGACAGTCTGTAAATTGGATTTAAAAAGAAACCAAAAAACACTACCCACAGTAACCCCTGAGGGTGCTAGTTGCGAGAATTTTGTAAGTTTTTAATGTCCATAAAGGCATCTCAATGTTACCATCCTCCACCTGACTTCACCAAGTGATGTTTAGCAATGAGCTTCCTTCCACAGACACAGCACTGAGTGTCACAACTGTGAAGCAAACAAAGAAGCTGTAGGAGGAGAACAGGCAAGTAATTCAGAATACTACATTTCTGATAGGGTGCAGCTAAAGTCTTGCCTGCTGCTTTAGGTGGGTTGGTGCTCAGAATCAGATCAACAATGGCACAGACCCAAAAATCACTCCTCCTAGGGGTGAGGTTGGATCGGTTGTAAGTCAAATGGCAACTCTGAGCCTCTAACATTACATTTAGCATAGACAACAACCACAACTGTGGTGTGTCACACTTCACAGTGCTTCTGTCTACGTAAAGAAACTGCCTCCCAGGCATAGAATCTGCAATTGCGGAAAATTTGGAAAGTAGCACAGTGTGATACAGATGATTAACAGCTGTATGACAAGAAGGGAAAAATATGTTCATTATAATATTAAAATGAGAAGCTGGAACTCAGCTGTAATTACTACCAAAGGACTTTGGCCCAGATACCAAAAGTAGCTGTCCATCTCTGACTACATCCATGAGGCATTCTGTAGTAGACTTTGCAAAGAGACAGCCAACAATGGTTTCCATCACCAATTTTAACTAGGGTCATTTCATTTATGATTAAACCGCATGAATTTCAGTAGCAAGGAATCCCACACTCGCTCTGTATCTGCTGAATTTGGGAAAAGCCACTTTTGGCAATTAAAGGATTATCTTTGTGTGTACTTACGTGTATCAACATATTGCAGGATCCTGGAACAGACAAAAGGTAGTAAGAATGAAGACTTCTTTAGGCTGGCATCTAGTTATGGCTTAGAGCATTTCATTTTTTGGATACCAGCTCATCCTGAACAGGCCTTTATAACTTGATTAGCTATTACACTGATGAGCATTCCCCTCTTAATAGAGATGATTAACATTTCTTAAGTGCATGTTTACTCTTCCTTCTCTCCAAGAGGAAAAGAGGATGCACTTGAACACCTTATGTCATATTTCCTGCTGTTTTCTTGTGAAAAGAATTGATCATGTTAGCAAGAATACAGCTTATAGTTTATTTAAAGTAAAAACGAAGCAATTATATATATGTTTATAAGCTCACGAGAGCTCGTCCAAGAGCCATGTTAAGGCAGCACAGGCCTTTAAGGCTTAAGAACTCACACACACACTTCATGCTGTGAATCAATCAGAAAGCCTTTTTTATCAGACCAAGCCTTGTATTTTTCATCTGTGCTTTGTGATTACATCATTATATAAAATGATTGGATAGCTTAAAACTGTACATTCTCAGGCCATCTAAGTTTCACAGTCCATTGGTCTTAATTAACTCCTCCTGAAAGGCCACCCCATGACGGTTTTCTAGAGGAATTTTGGGAGTACCAGCAGATGTTCTTCTTATAGATAAGTTCTTACTCCAAACCTGCAAACTGCTCTCTTGAAATATGTAAACAGACCTGCTTTTCCTGTGAACTGTACAATGGATTGTTCACAGAATATCCAATTTTCTGCATTCTGCAACATTTATTACTTTACTGGAGAAGGCAGTAGGATATAGAGGTCATGCATTAAAGACTTGCAGCATTACCTGTAATCCTTAACATCATAACTCTTATAAGAAGAGCAACTTTAGAATTTCTAACAAGCAACTGAAAACAAATATATTTAAAACAGGATTGGCTAAACAAGACAGAGTTGCAAGAGAACCTAAAAAACCCAAGCAGCTGAGATATTTTGGCTTAGAAATTGTATTATGGTACAATTAGAAAGGAGTCACTAGTTAATGCTATATAGAAAAACTATTTCTTCAATTAAAATGTTTCTTACAGATCTCAAAAGTTAGTGCTGACCAGAAACTAGAGATGACAGGTAATCCACCTGTTGAATACACTCCAGGTTCTTGATGTGGTACTGCAAAGTTTACACTACCCTCTCACTATTTTTCTTCTGCATCAGTAAAAGAGCACAGTATTTCCAGGCTTTAGTCCTGTATAATACCCCTTTATTTGCATATAAATAACTAACCTTGAAAAGGTTAATGCTGCATGTGGTCCATCGAAAGGTCTGATTAACGCTGGCAGCAGTGTCTTGTAAGTCACTTGCCTAGTATGAGCACTTCAAGATGAGTCTACTGCTTCAGTCCAGGTGTTACGAACATGGAAGAAGTTAAATGACCATTTAAACCCTCAAATTCTCATACAATTTACACATCATCATTCAAGAACTTCCTAATAATTGCAAGTATAATAATAAATATTCAAGTATTCAGATTTGCAAGGTGCTTCTGAGAGAAGTACTAAACCAGCCATGAAGGCAAGTCAGCAATGCCATTTTCCACTCAAAATCTTGATTCCCAAGACCACTAAATAGTTAAGGTAGAAATTGAAAGTCAATATACATTAAGTCCTTACACACTAGTCCCAGCAAAGGATTTTGTGGCAACAAATACTTGCATTTCAAAGAGACCCATCACATATATTTAAGTATCAAGACCACACCTGCTCCTACAATACACATACATGTGCATATAGAGCTGTTGAGTGCTTCAGAAGGCTTAATTTAAATAAAAAGTTTCAACACTGCAACAGATGACACAAAAGAATATTGCAACCTTTTGCCACAGTAAAATGGCAAATAGGATGCCTCAAACACAACAGGAAGGAAGAAGGGGTTTATCCTGCAAACTCAGAACATTATTGCTAAATATTAAGTTTAAAAGATAAACACATCAAACTAAAAGTACATCATCTACAGTTTTGCTATATACTGCCCAGCACTTCGGCAGAAGTACAATCATTGAGAATGTCAAAGGGAAGTACAAACCAAAAAAGGCATTTCTAATTAGTTACAACAATAGACAACTGAGTCACTTAGCCCTTTCTTAAGAGCTGATTTTCCTCACACTTTTATAGGTATCATGGAGTTTCTCAAATATTAATGGCCAAGTTCAGACGTAATTTTAAGTTAAGAATGCCAAGTAAAACACTTAGAAAGCCCTTTAGCCTTTTAAGATCTCTTTGTAACTCACCATCTTTAAGAGACAAATACTTTTTTTTTTAAGTTGTTCATTAGGCATTACATATTAGGCTGTTGTTTTAATACACAGCTTAATATCCTACCTATTCTATTAAAGTCTCAGCCTGTGGTCTCAAGCTGCTTTATTCTTCTGCATTAAAAGCTACTGATGTTTACATTTTTATTAGATCGTATACCGTCATAGAGGACTGCATTATTATATTGCAGGGTTTTTTTAAGGACAAACTCTAAATGGGAGACCAAACTAGAAGTACCTTCTAAATACACCAACATCAATATTCTAGTTAATCTGACAGCAAAGAATTAAATTCTCAAGTTTCTGCTGCTGTTTAGACAGTTGCAAGTTATTCTTTTTACTAAAAATACAATGAATACAAAACTGCAGATGCTTGAAGGCATCTTACTCTTGTATGGTCACCACCACCCAACCGATCACTTAGAACTGATCAAGATTGCAACATCTGATCAGGTTTAGAGAATACTTTTTATTCCTGAAGGTTTGTTTTAGAAATTACCTTACGAAGCATTTGGAGAGGGGGGGAAAAAAAGACTATTTGGAACAGTTTGGAATTTTTTCCTTCAGATACCATCTTCAAGAAAAAAATTTCCACAGCCTTGCTTTGTTCAAAGAAACTGTGCATGGACGCAAGCACTTACGAGTGCTCCGTCCAGTTTCACCACTATAAAGGTCTCAACTTCGTTTATTCTGCTGGGCTCGCATTCTTACTATCTTCAAGCTGGCACCGACCGAATCGCATTCGGGCTCGAGTTTCCCTTTCACTGCCTCCACCTTTGCCAGCACTCAGGGAACAGCAGCAGAAAAGAGCCTTTGTTAAGAGTGGCATTTCCTCACGCCTGTTTTGCACAGCTTACAGCCAGCACTTCGCCCCTTCTGCTTTTTAGTTCCGCAGCTTTTGCCTTTGAACGCGGACTCCACGAGAGCTCAAAGAGCCGCAGCGGCAGGAGCGGGGCGAGGACGGGACCCCGGGACACGCTGTGACCCCCCCGGAGGCACCGGGAGAGGGGGGGGAGCCCGGGACACCCTGTGACGCCCCTCGGAGGCACCGGGAGAGGGGGGGGAGCCCGGGACACCCTGTGACGCCCCTCGGAGGCACCGGGGGGAGCAGCACCACCGACGGGCCCCGGCGGCTCCTCCTCTTCCTCCATCTGTTCCCCAGCCTGTCTCCTCCCCCGGCCCCATGTTTTTAACAGTTACCAGAGGCAGGACTTTGGCACTCGCCGACCAAAACAAACAAACAGCGTTTCCAAGGGCAGGCCCGCGGGGAGGGAGGCCGGGGGAGAAGCGGAGAGGGAGCGCTCCCTGTCAGCCCCAGAGAAGGTAGCCCGCCCGCCCGGCCCAAAGTGCCCCGGGGAGATGCCGGGGTGCCCTTGCGCTGCCGCACCGGGGCGAACCCCGCGGCTGTGCCCGGTCCCGGCAGGCACCAAAGAGACACGGGGCCAGAGCAGCGACAGCGGAGCGAGGGGCCAGCCCGCCGCCCCCCGGCCACCCACACCGCACGGGTGGGCGGCCACCCCCGGCACAGCCCTGACCCGGCCGGACTCACTGCTCCTGCGTACCCAGGCACCCCGCAGCCCTGTGCTGCTGTGCCGAACCCCGCTCACCCCGGTCGGTCGGTCAGCCGGCCGGTCCCCGCTCGCCGTCCTGCGCTGTGCTCGCCGGGGCCACGAGCAGCACCCCCCCACCTTTAAAGACCCAGCCCGGACTATTAGTGTCTTCCTCGGGCACGTCCATCTCTGCCGAGGCGGGGGGAGGCCCGACACCCTTTCCTGCCTGCCAGCGGCGCGTTAGCCCGAGGGGCTCGGGCCATCCTGCGGCTAATCCAGCAAAAACTGTCGAGGTCTCCTCACTCCCCCTGGGACCGACGCTAAGCGTGGAGAAATATAAGGCGACACGAGCAGACGCTGCCGCGGTCTCCCCCGCACTGACAATGGTCCGCGCCGGCGTGGCGGGGGAAGGCAGGGGCAGGGCGGGGTGGTGTTTACGGAAGGGCCCCGTCGGTCGGTCCGCCCGGGCCCGCCCCCTGCCCGCAGGGACGGCACAGCGGGCACGCACAACGCGGGCCGCTGCTCTGCTGAGCAGGCCTTAAATATGCTTTCCTGCCCCGGTTTCCGTTGTCGGTGGGGGGGTTGTGAGGTGCCCCACCACCACCACCACCACCCCGCCTCCTCAGTGCCAGGGGAGCCCTTGGGGACCGTGCCGAGCTCAGTCCCCCGCCTGGCTCAGGGCTGTGGTGTCGGAGGCCTGCTGAGCGCCTGCTGAGGAACGCAGCGCGGGGCAGTGCCCCACTGTCACTGTAAATGCTTTGCTTAAGGCTGTGCTGACCTCATGCACTGGGCAGCTTCACGCACCGACCGGGCCAGCAGTACCTGTCAGGGTCATCCTCTCTTCCTGTCACAGGACCTGCGTGCCACCACTGCCTCACCCACCAGGAAGCGTGGAGGGCAAAACAGTGGAAGTCATCTCTGAGGCAAGAGCTCATTAACTCCAGCCTTGCTCATCATGAAGACAGAGCTCCCCTTCCTGCAAAATAACTTTCTAGCATGCGTGGTGACCTATAAGGAACAGGTGTTGTACTCGCCTATTGTAGCCCAAAGGCCACTGTAGGTCCCATTAACCTCTGGTATAAAAGCAAGGGCTCAGAGCAGGGAATGGAGTTTGGCTATGCAAATGCTAAGTGTCCCGCTGCAGTGGAGCTCGCAGCAATGCAGAGGACCTGTCGGCCCTGCTGCCCAGCCTTCAGAGACATAAATGGGATTAACTCCAGCGGCCTAATCTGATAGCTCCTATAAAGAAGACGATGTTTTAAATAACTGTGTTTGCTCCACTTTGCCTCACTTTGTGCGTGTCATGTGGCAACTATAGCCTGAAAGAAGCTCAAAGGGGCTTTGGAGAAGACTGCAATGGTATACAGATGGACTGCCCTTGTACAGGACTGTTACCACTTTAAAGGACATTATTTATTATTTTTTTTTGCATTCATTTCTGTTTCAATGCCATCTGAAAGATGGGAAAACCTGTGTCCTTGCTGTGATAGCTGCTGATACAGTTTAATTAATTTATAAATTATAACTTCATGAAGAGAAATTGTGAGAACACCAGGGCAAATGACTTGGGATCCCTTTTGTGTGCTGTCTTGTGTGGACTGGCAGTTGTGAAAATCTGTGCTGCTCAGTGGCATAGCTTGCACAGGAAGGGAAAGGGGTGCCTCAGCCTCACAAAGTAAACCAGCACCTCAACGTTTGTATGAAAGATCAGCTTTAAAGGAAGAAGTATCTCAGGGATATCCCCTTAATTGTGGAGTAAGAGATGGGATTGCAGAAAGGGATGGCTTTAAAACAACACTTTTTTCTTTTTCCAGCTGTAGCAGTGCCCTTCTCCCTCAGTGCATCAACTGTTTTGGAGCACATTCTTAGGGTTCATCACTCTCTATCTATCTATCTATCTATCTATCTATCTATCTATCTATCTATCTATCTATCTCAGAGATGTACATCTATATGTGTAGCTGAGGCACCAAGAACATGCTTTGAGATTCCAGTACAAAGGCCAAGAATAAGTTAGACACTGCAGTACTCAGCACTTAACCTCTTTTTTGGTTTCTGTTCCTTCCTGTTCCAGAGGCACTGAAGCTATAGGCCATTCTATGGATCTTGAAGTAGATTTCCTATTGTAGAGATTTTCTATACAGAGAAATTACATTCATTTCTCATCTGGGTGCCTCTGATGTCAGCCAGGAAAATAACTGTACAGCCTTTAAATTTGTTCTGCTCAATTAAGAAGATTAATGTCCTTGTGTCTTATATTACATGTATGTACTGGATTTGGCTGGGGTAGAGTTAACTTTCTTCATAGTAGCTGGTATGGAGCTGTGCTTTGGATTTGTGCTGAAAACAGTGTTGGTAACACAGGTATGGTTTAGTTACTGCTGAGCAATACTTACGTAGTGTCAAGGCTATTGCTGCCTCTCGCACCACCCCATCAGCAAGGAGGCTGGGGGTGCGCAAGAAGTTGGGAGGGGACAAAGCCAGGACAGCTGGCCCCTACAGACCCAAGGGATATTCCATACCATGTGCTGTCATGGTCAGCCATAAAACTAGGGGAAAAATTGGCAGAGGGGCACAGTTTGGGACTGGCTGGCCATTGGTCAGTTGGTGGTGAGCAATTGCTGTCGTTTGCATCACTTGTCTTTCTTGGGTTTTATTTCTCTCCCTTTGTTATTTTCCTTTTCATTACAATTTATTATTTTAATTTATTTCAATTATTAAACTGTTTTTATCTCAGCACACAAGTTTTCTCACTTTTACCCTTCTGGTTGTCTCCCTCATCCCACTGGGGGCAGGCTGGGGGGGCTGAGAGTAAGCAGCTGTGTGGTTCCTTGCTGCCAGATAGAGTTATTATTGCACCATTAATTAATGCACCATTTGGTCCAGCAAACAGCAATGCAGCTACTGAGTGGGTAAAACATGCAGCTGCATTTGGCCCTGCAGGTCAGAAATGTCCCAGTATGTGGCTAGCGGGTGATTAGAGTGGGAGGAAAGGGAAAGGGCAAGACATGTTATTGTTTATGCCAGGGCCCATGACAACTAAGTTGAGAACATAACTTGAAGTCACAAGATATTTTGCCCTAATCCTAATAACTGAGCCAAGGCAGACTGGCTTAAGCGCAAACAGATGGATGTTAAGACTCTGGGTTGGCTGAGATCATCAGGCCCAGATTTGATAATGGGCTCAAGGACAAGAGAAAAACACTACAAGGCAGGTGTAAAGATGCTTTATCAACTTGTTATTTTCTGCAGTTTCCTGCATTCCAAGGAGAAAGAAGTGTTGTGAGAGGCAAACTTCTCCCCACTGAAGTATTTGGCTTCAAATTCACACAGAGGCAAAACAGAATATTAGCACTTTTGAGAGAAAAAGGTACATTGGTAAATTGCCCAACCACGCCAGTCTGCAGTGTCTAGCAACTTTACCACCTCAGCAAATTCCTAATACACACTCCCCTCAGCACTAGTGGTTGGTCTTTCTGTGCATAGGAAATAAAGGGTTTTACCCACTATGTCAAATATGAGATGCTATTTGTACAATGGTACTCTTGGTCAGAAATAGTTTGCACTGGTTCCTTGCTGACAAAAAGCCTTGGATAGTACATCACTAACATCTTCCTTGTGACTGCCAAGTGGGAGAAGGAGAAATGGTAAGAGTTACCTATGCTGCCTCACTACCTGAAAGAGATTTATATCCCTTGATACTTAACATTGGTGATTCTGTTGTCTCTGGTGCAGTCCATATGGCTCAGTTCTTACAGTAAACTCTGAAGTAAATGGCTTCAGAGCTAAAATCCTGGGTCTTAGGGTACTGCTACAAATTTTGGCCTTTCTAGGCCCTTCCTAAATAGAAGTGTGATATTCCCCTTTTCATAAAATGTGAGACAACTAAGGCTGTGGCTAGATCTTCCCTGTGGAAATGCTGCTATTGTAGCCTTCCCAGAGTGCTTTGTTTGCTGCTGAAGATTTCTGTTCTCATGCTATTGAGTAAGAGTACTGAGGGATCCTCATCTCTTTTAGTGCAAGGCTCCAGCCACCTCTGGGATGTATTTAAGACAAACTTCTGACCCCATGCAAGCTCTCTGTTACCTGCTAGGGTCAGGGAAATCAGATAATCCAGTTCTATTGAGATGCCCATACCCTGCAGTCACTCCAACATCTTCTACGACTACTGACTTTTGGCCTCAGGTCTGTGCATCTGACAGAACTGTCCTGACAAGATGCCTGAGGTAATTCACTATAAATTCTCCTCTTATCAGCCATTCTGGTAGTTACTGACCAGAACACCATATACAGACCAAACAGCCCAGTTCACCCTGAGCCTTGGCAGAAGTATTGAATGGAACTGTATTTGCCAGGCTGCTGGGCTGCCTTCAGGGACTGTCATCCTGCTAGATTTAAGATTCCCTGTTTCTAAATAATACTCAACATAAAATTTTATATATATGTATCTATAAAGAATGTACTGTAATTAAAGACCAAGAAAAGGCCAAGACAAAACTTTATGTAATTTCTTGCTGTAATCAAACAGAGAAACAGATATATTAGTGCTTCAACTTGTTATCTTGGAGGAGTTATGGCTTACACATTAATGTAATGAACTTCCACTTGTAGAATGCCTCTTGGCAAAGCATTTCAGTGTTAAACGCATGAGAAGGAGATGAATTGAATTTGCACTAGCAGTTCAACAGGCCAGGTGTAGGGTTGGAAAGAGCTTGTTGCTACTGAGATTTTTAATGACTTGGAGACGCTTAAGCTACGTTTCTAAGATCTTTGCACAGAAGCTCCAGCAGAGCCTTAAAGCACTCTTTTGACTGTGTCTTGAACAGAATTTGCTTTTGTCTCACACAGATCTTTAATATGGACAAGTATTTACAGATACAAACACAAATACAGACCTTTTAAAAGCTAGCTTTAGATAGAAAGATTAAAATAAGAACAGGAGAAAGATGTCTGAGGGAGAAACCATCTGCCAAAAACTTTTCATTACATTGCTCTTAAAAAAACCAACAACAAATCCTTTTGAAATTACCACCATTACTACCGGGTGTCTAGTTGTTTGCTTTTAGCCCAGGTCTAAATTGAGTTGCATGAACCCCCTAAGACAATGTGAGACAAAGACAGTAAGAGAAGTCTGCTATGGAAGCCTCTCTGGTCTTAATAATTGTGAAAAAAAGGGGCAATATGGGATCAGCTTATGCTATTGAATGATTGTCTTGTAATGATACAAAATGAAAGTTTTTGAAAGTCCTTGATAGTCCATCCTGCAATCCTTGCTACTCAGCATGTCTGTTGGATAGGAGGAAGGAGGTAGAAACTGAGTAGTCTCCTCTATAGCAGTTATATATACAACTATATATATATAGTTATATATAAATCTATGATAATTAAGACACAACTCAGTTTCTGAAAACGGTTTAAGCAACTCTTTGTGATGCTGGAAAATCTGTGGGATTTCAAAAAGAAGTTTTAAACTAATTCCCATATGGTATCTCCCTTTCACTCAGAGATGTAGTGCACGTTCTTCTCTTTCATTGCAGGTTCAAGCCCACCCAGTTCCCTTGCATAAGGATCCTCAGCTACACGATCAGATGCGTTCCCATCCCCACCTCCCCGAATCGACTGCTGATTAATACACAATACACTGTTCGTTGCTCCAACACCTTCAACTCTGCCTTGCTCTCTTTTTCCCTACTCTCCTTTTCTTGCCGGTATTGCCATACTGCTCTGCCCCTTGATTTGCAGGAGGAACACGGAGCTCAGGAAGGAGCCGAGGGCAGGGCTGCCGAGCCGGAGCCGGCGGGGCAGGCCTGCTCGGCATCCTGTCCTGGGCCGGGCCTCGCCCCGCTGGGATGAAGGCAGCGGGCTCCTGTGGCGTGGGGAGGAACAGGAGCAGGCTCGCAGTGCGAAGGCTCCGCGGGCACGTTCGCTGCTGAGCCGCTTGTTCCTTTGGGGATGATGCGATGGGCTCTTGTGGCGGGCAAGCAGCTCTCCTGCCAAGCCAGAGCAGCTGCTGGGTGCGCCGGGGACCAGCCCCATGCCAAGTCCCTGCTCTACAGGCACTAGAAACGGCATGGGGGATGGAGGCGTTGCGGATGGAAACAACTACTTCTTCTCCACGCCTTGCTCTCAGTCGTTCCGGCGCTTGGTGCATCCATTTCAGCCAAAATCCTAACCAAGCAGCACAGAAGTTGCGTGCGGTGGAACGCCGGCCGCACTCTGCCGCCAAAACTACACGCAGGGCTAGAGGGACCAGGTAGGCCCGGATCTGCGAGGGGCCAGGGCCCCGCGCTCCCCTCCAGACCCCCGCGCGGGTGCCCGGTCGGGAGCGGGGCTGTCCCCGCGGGGTGTGGCGGGGCTGCCTCTCCGCCCCCATCAGGCCCCGTGTGCGCCACGTCTGTCCCTGGCGCGGCCCATCCCCGTGTGCGTGGCGGGTCCCCGGGGCGGGGCGCTGCCCGGGCCGCAGCTCTCGTCTTCCCTCCCTCCCTCCATCCAGCCATCCTCCCTCCCTCTCTC